>JADLZN010003675.1:124754-194265 GCA_018155175.1 Sinocyclocheilus anophthalmus | reverse complement strand
GGGGGGGGGGGGGGAAGAGGTAGAAAGTGGTACTCATGCGAAGCGAATCGGATTCCCCCCGGGGGAAAATCCTTTTGTTCTGAGCCACCACTGCAAGGGTCTCGTGTACAGCAGGCCAAAAGTTATCACGTTGGACGCTGCTGCCATCAGGCCCAACAGCCTTTGAAACTGTTTGACAGTGAGTGTCTGGCCTTCTCTTACTCTCGTGACTGTCTTGAGGATTGACTCGATTCGAGCAGAAAACAGACGTGCCTGCATCGAGGTTGAGTCCCACACCATGCCTAAATAAGTGGTTCCCTGTAGTGGAGAAAAAACACTCTTCTTGGCGTTTAGTCTTAACCCCAGCTCTCTCATATCGGCGAGGATGACATCTCGAAGCCGAGCTGCCATCTGCTCCGATTGAGCTAGTATTAACCAATCGTCGATGTAATTGAGTATGCGGATGCCCTGCCGTACCGTTGCCGGGCGGCAGCTGGGAATTTCGCTCGTCGGAGCTCACTGAGCCCTGAAGCACCGAGGTGGCAGGGGTATCAATAAACCTCCGTGAGGGCACTGAGGAGGATTGGGCACCGTATACTGAGGTGTTATCCTTTCCTCCCCAGGTGGGCTGCCCTCAGGGACCTGACAATGGTAGGACCATTTAGCCGAGGTCCTCTTAGACAAAATAACGGTCCGCAGATCCGTTTTCGGTCTAGAAGACCCCGACTGAGAGCGTCGCCCTGACCCCCGAACTTTCTGTGGAGGGGTGCGGGTTGCAACGCTCTGTTTTTGAGACTGGCGATATGAGGAGCTTGATGGCTTGGGCTGCTCCCGCTCAGCAGCCCCACCCCTGAGCGATGTAAGCCTGGTATGCTTGTAACGGGCCTGGTGGGAAGCTTCGGGGCCTTCAGGGACGATGCTGAGGGTGGGGAGAGATAGCTCACAATTGTCTGCTCCACCACTGGCATCGCCCCGTATCCCTTATCATTCAGCCCCGCGATGTTCTTTTGAATAATTCGAGACTGTAAATACGGGATGAGTACGGTTTCTCCCACGATCTTGACACCTCAGCATGGAGATCGGGGAAAAACAGAAAGCCCCCATCGTGAAGGCTGTGATCTGGATTCAGAAAACGCTCGTCTAATTATTTTTAGGACGAGCGTCCTGTTTCTAGGCTGGCCAAACGATATTTTATTTTGGCGAATGCACGAAACACACCCCATAATCCCGAATCACACCTCATATGCGAGGGACTGTGGTGACGAGTCCACAGTCTCCTCTGTCTCGACACTCATCACATACACCTCCTCGGAGGAAGATAGATGAAGCGTCTGGCGGATCTAGCGGGTGAGGACCGAGAAAAGGACGAGCCCGTCTAGGATCCCTCTGCTAAATCCACCCGCGATCCCCATGACAACAGTCTGTGCTGTGCCTCGGCAACAGCGGGACCGCTGCCAGCGGGTTCGCGAGCCTGGCCGCTCTCATCAAACACAGCCAGGCGAGAGTTCTAGCGTTGCTCAGCTATGCAGCCTCGCAGTTTGATGACAATCAGGGAGCACACAGCGTTGTAATGCCGTTCCCCTCGCCATATCTTTTTCCATGATTGGTTTTTATATATGCTTGTGCGAATACACAGTAATAGACAGACACATACACATCTGCCGGATGCGCTTTTATACTTTTGGTTCTTACGTCACCCCCGCGCGTGACGTCTCGCTACTCCATTAGACTGATTTGACACGTGCTTCAGAACGCCGGTCCACGGCGGGGCGTTCCCAAAGCGACTTCGACGCAGCTCAAGTTCCTGAAGGGGAACCCAGGAAGTGGCAGAGCAGCATTCCTATTTGCTCTACAGAAAGAGCTTCAGAGTGTCCAGCTTCATTCAAGTGACTTGCAAGCTGCTGAGGCAGGTCCACATACTACTGTTCACAGTCCTAGCCCTCATGATTCAGAAAAAACAATGTTGAACTCAACCCTGCGGAGTTAATTGCAGCTCAAACTACAGTCCCAAACTTTTCTCCCTCATATGTACCACAGAGCCCTGTGCACATTGACGAAAGCATGCTAAACCCTCAGATTCAAAAGGTAGTTGTGGAGCATTTTATCCGTAATGAGTCTGCACACTCACCCTTGAGGCAGAGCCGGATCCGCACGTTCTCCGGCAGAATCCCCAAGCCAAATGGGGAGGTTGATTACAAGACTTGGCGTACTTAAGTTGATCTTCTACTTTCTGACCCTTCTTCGTCAGATTCTCAGAAAGTGAGGATAATCTTAGAAAGTCTGCTTAGCCCAGCAGCTGACATTGTCAAGCCTTTAGGTGTTAGTTCTTCACCTTAGTGTTGTCACGGTACCAAAATTTCTGTATTCGGTACCAATACCAGTGAAAATCCATGGTTCTCTGTACCAATTTCAGAACCAAAGCAAAACACAAAAACATACTAATTAAAAAACACATTATTTTTTATTAATAAAGTCAAACAAAAATAAAATGTACAAAAATCAATGCCATTCTTTATACTTATTTAAAATTGTTTCAAGTTTTTGCACAAGTAATAAAAGTATGAAAAAAGTAAACAAGATTCACCTAAAAGTTTTTGTCATATTTCTGCTGCCGCTGAAATAAAACTGTAAACTGTTGTCTGTTTTAGGGTTTGCTGGTGTGTTTCATGATCTTCCTCAGTCTGCAGCTGTAAAAGGAAAATAGAATATCTAAGTAAAAGCACTGGACCTCAGTCTGGACCAATGCAACATTAATCAATGACACACTAAATATAACTTGCAGTAAATAACACCCCTCGCTTTTATAATACATTTAGATAAGATATATCAAATAGATGGAAAATATAGTATTAAAAACACTTTACAATAAGATTCCATTTGTTAGTTAACATGACCTATCAATAACCAATAGTTATTTAGCAATTCTTCTTCTTAGGGTTAATTAAAAAATTTTCTAATACATAAAATCATTTCTGTCTGGTAAAATTTATTTAATGATGCACACGACAAACATGAATATAAAGTACGTTTGTATGTAAATAACATTAAAAAAACGATTAATGTTGTACAATGATGTGTCACTAACTGTAAGTTGAATGTTAGATATTCTAGACCGAAGAAAGCAAAATTTTGACTATACTTTAATTTAATCCAAATTGTGAACATATTTAGTTATCTATACCTGCTAGATTTATCCAGCCAAGAATAACAACTAACCAACAAACTTCGCAAAAAAAAAGCCCATAACTGCTTTTCTGACAGACTGATATGACATGAACAATGTTAACCATTTGTACATTCTCTAACATGCATATTTTGGTTACACAGTTCATTTAAAATCATCTGGTGTGTAAAAATAGTAAATACCACCATGTCCTCCTGTATTTTTACTCCAATAAAAGTTATAAGAGCATTAAATAGTTAATAAAAAAACTTTATTCTAATGCTCATTATATTAGCATTAGCTAATAGTAATGATTAACTACACTAATAACGGCAATGTTTATTTCAATCCAACATTCAAGTTAAAATATGAAATAATATGCATAACAGAAGATCGAAATATAAAACATTTAATTGAAACTTACCTGCTTGAACTCTTTCATTTGATCCGGGTGTCGGTCTTTAAAGTGTTTTGTTAGTTTGATGTGTTTCCTCCTTTTGAGGTCACCACATCTCAGTGCTTTTATGAAGAGAGCGCAGCTGTGCACCTTTCGGATAGCACATCAGGAACCAGGTTTACCGGTACTTGGTACCACCGGTACTTAAAAAACCTGGTACCGTAACGTTTTCATTTTTTAAATACCGACTTGGTACCGAAGTACCAACAACACTACTTCACCTAGTTCTTACCTTAACCAGATTGAATCCGCCTTTGGTGTAGTAGAAGATGGAGAAGAGCTATTTGCAACTTTTCTTAACTTAAATCAAAATGCTGGAGAAAAACCATCAGCATACTTGCAAAGACTGCATACTCTTCTTAACCGAGCAATATCTAGAGGGGGAGCTAGTGCCACCAGCTCCTGTAAACATTTGCTTCGCCAGTTTTGTCGAGGGTGCTGGGACCAGACCATGATAATAGGACTCCAGCTTGAACATCTTAAAGACCACCCACCACCTTTCTCTGAGCTCCTGCTCTCTGTGAGGACAGAGGAAGACAAAAGGATAGCAAAGTTAGATCGAATGAAGAAACACCTTGGTAGCACAAAAGCGGATGCACATGCTCACTCCGTGTATGGCCTACCTGTCAATGTAGAACCCCAGTCTGAGACCTCAAAAAAGTGCCAACAGGATGAAACTCAGAAACTTAAAGGAGAAATAGCTGCACTGAAGAAACAAGTTGCTTATCTGTGAAACAAAAAAGTGTGAAGTTAATTGTGTAAAAAACTCCAAGGAGGACACAGTTACCAATGACTGTCTTGTGGTTAGCTCTAATGTGATATCTAACTCTACAACCATGCCAAGGCCCTGGTTCTGCTTTAAGTGCGGAGAGGATGGACACATTGCAAGCCGCTGCAGAAAGGAACCCAACCCTGCGCTTGTTCGCAAAAGAATTCACAGCTAAGGGAAAGATGAGAGAAGTACAAGAAATTGCATGAACCATCTCAGATTTCTTTAAACCTGTAGCAGCTCCTGATGGTCCATGAAGCTGGCAATTATGCTAGAGAAAACCAAGGGAATAATGGGTTTAAAGATGAGTTCTTGCCACAAGGTCTTACTGGTCAACGTTGCATTGCTTCTGTTTTTGTTGAAGACATTGAGTGCGAGTGTCTTTTAGACATAGGGTCTCAAGTCACAACTGTTTCGGAGACGTTTTACTTGACCCATTTTTCTTCCCATCCAATTACACCAATTCATGCTTTGTTTGAGGTTGAGGGTGCTGGTGGGCAGCACGTTCCATATCTTGGCTACATCCAAGTTGTCATAACTTTCCCTCGTACTGTCATAGGTGCAGAGGTAGAACTTTCTTCTCTTTTACTTGTTGTTCCAGATTGTCACTTCAACAGAAGAGTCCCACTGCTGATTGGAACAAATGCTCTTGACTGCCTGTATCAGCAGGGTGTAGAGAGAAAAGGGTCCAAGTTCTTCCAAAATCCTGGAGCCAGCAGTGACTATGCTTTGCTTTTTCAGCATGTTGCTCAGAATTATGAGAGTGGGAAGCAACCAATTCAAGTTAGAGCACTGGGGAAAGACCAAGTTACTATCCCTACCAAACAGAGAATCTGTATCCCTGGTGAAGTGAGGATAAAGAAAAGCATTTCAAAAGCTCTGTTTGTTTTAGAGCAACCCAAGACTTTTCCTTGCTATTAGTTGAAAATGCTGAGGTGAATGTCCCATACCAGGCTTGTTCCAAGATTCCTGTCATTTTAAAGAGCATGACTGAACATGATATTACTCCTCATCCCAAGTGTGTGATTGCAGAGTTGGCAGCTGTTCATGTTCTTCCTTTGAAACCCGAGGTACTATCTTGCTCTTATCATGTATCCTCTGGGAAGTTGGTGTTCAATGTTGATGACTCGCCAATTCCTGAAGAGTGGAAGAAGCGTATCTCTGATAAACTGAATTCCTTACCAGAGGTTTTTGCTGTTGATGAGTTGTCATATGGTCATACTACTGCGGTGAAGCACCACATTAGACTACAGGACGAGACAGATACATCCAAGTGACCGAGAAAGCCGTTAGGCAACACCATAGAGAGCTCCTAGATGCTGAAATAATAAGAGAGTCTGAAAGCCCTTTCGCGTCACCAATTGTGTTGGTCTGCAATAAAAACGGACAAATTAGGCTTTGTGTTGATTACCAGAAGCTTAATATGCGCACGATAAAAGATGCATATGCCCTTCCCAATATAGAGGAGACTTTCTCAGCACTTAGTGGTGCTAAATGGTTCTCTGTCATGGACCTTAAATCCGGATACTACCAAGTCGAAGTAGCCGAAGAAGATAAACACAAAACAGCTTTGTTTGTCCTCTTGGCTTCTTTGAATTTAACCGGTTGCCTCAAGATGTAACGAATGCACCTTCCAGAGGCTTATGGAGAAGTGCGTAGTAGGAGACATGCATCTGAGTGAGGTTCTTGTTTTTCTGGAGGACCTCATTGTCTTTTCCAAAACACTTGAGGACTGATGAAAGTGTAATCGTTTAACCCCTTAACTGTCAAAGATCAGCGACAGACCCAGATTATTGTTGTTTCACTTTAACAGCACGTTAAAACATCACACTCTTACTTGAACTGGACAAACTGTGCATCATTAGAAAGATTAAAGACTCTAGCTTTGATATTTGACCACTATTTTAATAAAACTGTTGCAGTGACAGCAATTTATTAATTTATGTCAGGAGTGAAAAATAATAAATCTGTCATATGGTCATATTGGAATTAGATTCACCACGCATTCATATTGCGGTTTATTTGTGTTCACATTGCTTCACTGAACAGCGTCAGTAAGGGCTTATAATCCAAAGATGCATATACATGGAGATATATAGACATATTTACACATGTTTGCTTCATATTTCTTCAGACAGAATCATCATTTCTATTAATTTTTCAATGATTTATGCGATCTGATGAAAACTAGCAGCTCCCTGGGCTGTCTCTGTATGTCTGTCAGAGACAGAATTGTGGCAAGGCACAGATCTGGCCAAGGTTACAAAAAAATTTCTGCTGCACTTAAGGTTCCTAAGAGCACAGTGGCCTCCATAATCCTTAAATGGACGTTTGGGATGACCAGAACCCTTCTTAGAGCTGGCCGTCCGGCTAAACTGAGCTATCGGGGTAGAAGAGCCTTGGTGAGAGAGGTAAAAGAAGAACCCAAAGATCACTGTGGCTGAGCTCCATAGATGCAGTCGGGAGATGGGAGAAAGATGTAGAAAGTCAACCATCACTGCAGCACCTCCACCAGTCAGGGCTTTATGGCAAAGTGGCTCTCCTCATTGCAAGACACATGAAGCCCGCATGGATTTGCTAAAAAACAACCACCTGAAGGCCTGAAGGACTCTAAGATGGTGAGAAATAAGTTTCTCTGGTCGGATGAGGCCAAGATAGATTTTTTTGGCCTTAATTCTAAGCGGTATTTGTGGACAAAACCAGGCACTGCTCATCACCCTTTCCAACAGTGAAGCATGGTGGTGCAGCATCATGCTGTGGGGGTGTTTTTCAGCTGCAGGGACAGGACGACTGGTTGCAATCGAGGGAAAGATGAATGCGGCCAAGTACAGGGATATCCTGGACGAAAACCTTCTCCAGAGTGCTCAGGACCTCAGACTGGGCCGAAGGTTTACCTTCCAACAAGACAATGACCCTAAGCACACAGACAAAATAACGAAGGAGTGGCTTCACAAAAACTCTGTGACTGTTCTTGAATGGCCAGCCATAGCCTGGCTTAAACCCAATTGAGCATCTCTGTAGAGACCTAAAAATGGCTGTCCACCAACGTTTACCATCCAACCTGACAGAACTGGAGAGGATCTGCAAGGAGGAATGGCAGAGGATCCCCAAATCCAGGTGTGAAAAACTTGTTGCATCTTTCCCAAAAAAGACTCATGGCTGTATTAGATCAAAAGGGTGCTTCTACTAAATACTGAGCAAATGGGTCTGAATACTTAGGACCATGTGAATTTCAGTTTTTCTTTTTTAATAAATCCGCAAAAATGTCAACAATTCTGTGTTTTTTTCTGTCAATATGGGGTGCTGTGTTACATTAATGAGGAAAAAAATTTACTTAAATGATTTTAGCAAATGGCTGCAATATAACAAAGAGTGAAAAATTTAAGGGGGTCTGAATACTTTCCGTACCCACTGTAATTCCACATCACACTCCTCACTGGACTCTGGCTAAATATATTGACTTTGCACTCCATTTAAGTGGTTCCTACTTAAGTGGTAAGCTTGAGGCAGGACTGAAAGGACTGATTGCCAGTGTGATGGACCCACCTCTGTTGTCAGTGAGGCAGCTCGCATCCCCAGGTCGCAGCACTGCTATCACAGAGACTATCCCCTACCCTGCAATGCTTCCTGTTAATGGCGTAGTCAATCCTGTGTGTTTTTTGGCTATACTACTGCTCTGTTAACCCCACGCCAGTCCACGAGTCTGCTTCTGGGGCCTCTCCTGTCCACGAGTCTGCTCCAGGGGCCTCTTCTGTCCATGAATCTGCCTCAGAGGCCTCTCCTGCCTATGAGTCTGCTCCTGAGGCCTCTCCTGTCTACGAGTCTGCTCCAGAGGCCTCTCCTTTCTACGAGTCTGTTCCAGAGGCCTCTCCTGTCCATGAGTCAGCTCCAGAGCCCTCTCCTTGTCCCAGAATCTGCCCCCAGAGGCCTCTCCTGCCACGATCGAGTCTGTCTGCCCCAGAGGCCTTTCCTGTCCACGAGTCTGCTCCTGAGGCCTCTTGTCCACGAGTCTGCTCCTGAGGCCTCTTGTCCACGAGTCTGCTCCTGAGGCCTCTTGTCCACGAGTCTGCTCCTGAGGCCTCTCCTTTTCACAAATCTGCTCCTGCCTCCAGAAAGGGGGCGTCGCTGCAGAAATTCCAGAGGTGGCGGCTTCCGCTGCAGAACCTTCCAAAGGCGGTGGCGCCCACTCATGAAGTCACTGTCTGTCCTGTCACGGCTATGGAGGCGTCAGTGAACTCTCTGCCTGTCCTGTCATGGCCATGGAGGCCATCCATGAATTCACTGCCTGTCCAGTTACGGCCATGGAGGCCGTTCATTAACTCACCGTCTGTCCTGCCACGGCCAAGGAGGCCATTCAAGAACTCTCTGCCTGCTCTATCACAGTAAAGGGGCCTATCCAGTCTCTGCTGGGGCACCTGCTCCCTGCGGTCTGCCATGCTCCACCTGGATTCTACTGCTCTGGCCGTTCTGCCATGTCCCTATGCTCCTCTGGATCTGACCTGGTGGTCTCCTTCTCCACTGTTCCACAGTCTGCCACTGCTTCACGGCCCAGGTCCTCCAGTGTTTCACTGTCTGCCATCGCTCCACTATCCACGTCATGATTCAGGTCCTGTTCCCCTTCACAGGCCTGGCCCTCCATCCCTCCCCCGTTCGGCCTCAACTCTACTACCCTACTGGACTTGGTGGGGTTTGGGTTTTGTTTCTTGTTCATTGTTTTCATGTCTTTTATTTTGTAGTTTGGTCACAGTCATGTTCTGTCATGTGATTCCCTTTTCTGTGTGTTATGTTCTCATTGGTTGTCCTAGCCATGTGTCTTGTTTCTTCATCGGTTGGTTCTTGTCATGTGACCCTCATTGTTTGATATAAATAGCCCTCATGTTGCCTATGTTCTTTGTCTAGCTTTGATGTTGTAACCCTGCTGTTGGTGAGTCTGTTCATGCCCAGTCAAGTCTGTTCATGCCAAGTCTATTCAAGTCAAGTCTTTTGGATTATGTTTTGTCTTTGTGTAAATAAACTGCACTTGGGTTCTCACTTCAACTCACCTTCAGCGGACCATTTGTTACAGGAAACTAGTAATGTTCCTCCAGAATTCAACAGAAGCAGCTCACAGTAACATGATCGTGCACCACTGACCGTATATATGAGATCCACCAAAGACTCTGAATCAAACTCAAGAACTCATTTTAATAATAATTATACAGACAAATAAAAAAAAACTAATACAAAAATAAAAAAGGTAAGAAAGAAATTATTATTTTATTATTATTAAGATGGGGTAGGCAAGTTCAGTTCTAGAAAGTCGCTGTTCTGCAGAGTTTAGCTCCAACCCTGGAAAAAATAAATAAATAAATACAAAGAAAAAATAACTCCCCTGCCTATAGCCTTAGTAATTCTGAAGACATTGATTAGCTTGTTCAGGTGTGTTTGATTAGGGTTGGAGCTAAACTATGCAGGAATCTCTAGGACCGAAATTGCCACTGGTCTAAGGTATTTCAAAAATACACATAAATTAAATGTGAAATTATGCAGTGAGAGCAACAGATGATGAGCCGCTCTGGAAGCCAACTGGCTCTGTGCTGCACAACTGTGCATGATGATTTGTCCAGACAGAATTCCTGAAGAAGTTTGACAGATGTGTGTTATTCCCATTCCCATTCTAAATTCGAAGTGGGAGAGTAGCTGCTATTAGTTGCATTGAATTAGACAACAAAACAGAAATATTACAACACGAGAGAACACTATTGACCAACAGGCCGAAGATTAATTTACTCCGTCCGTGAAATAACTTTTTTCTCATGCACTTGTAATGGTGACACGTAGGCCTGAACACGTGGTGGTAATTATTCCAAACACTGTGGTTTTTAGGCAGGAATGTGGGTGGAATGTAGGCACAAAGCCACAAAGATGTTGAATTGGCTGACTTTTCTTTAGTGGTTAATGTCTGTCTCATATTCCTTCATGTGTAGTGGCTTGAGTCTTTGTGTATTGTGGTTTTAGGATCTGAAAAAATGCGATTTCATTACATGCAGCCGAATTACAATTGAATTTTAAAAATGTACAACTCTACATGCACTATAAGTCAGGTTTGGACACACCTACTCATTCTTTAATTTTAGTATAAAATATGTAAAATATTAAATAATATTAAAGTCAACAAAAACTGTGAAATAACAAATGAACGCAAGCAACTTCATGAGGTGCAAAATGTGTCCGTCAGTCCGTTAGCAGTTGTGGGCAGGGCCTGTGCAGTATGACGTTATACTTCTCAGAAAAGCCCCAGCAAGCACACAATGTCATAAGATGTGTTAAACTTTGGTTGCGACGTCGGGTGACCAAAAATTAATATAAATTCAACGTCTAATGTAAATGTTAAAGGGGTCCTATTATGCTCTTTTACAAAGTCTTGATTGTTTTGGGGGGTGTACTGAACATTGTCTCAGCTTGGAGGTTCGAAAAAAAAAAAAAAAAAAAAAAACGATTATTTTCCACTTAATTTACATTATTAAAATACCTTTCTCTCCAACCTGGCACAAACGGCTCGATTAGTTCCGGCTTTGATGAAGGTCCGCCTTCTGAAAAACAAAATGTGTTGTGATTGGTTAGCTGTCCCAGTACGTTGTGATTGGCGAACAGCTTAGACGGTGTTTCAGTACTGCCACGCCCCTTGCTCCATCTTTCAACAAAAGCTTTTGGCGAATCCGGCACTACTCAAGGGGCGGTCACACTGCACTTTTCGTTCCATTGACTTCCATTCATATGCATGCGAATGCATAAGACCGGAAATGCAAGCTCATGCGAAAAATTTCACATTTCACTGCGTTCCAAAGTTCAAGATTGGTGAACTCTGACAGGTAGAAGATCGATACGTCACTGCAGTGACCTCTCTGTCAGAAATTCAAAAAGGAGGAGTGCGTAATTTTAGCCGTAGTGCAAGGGTGTCCTATTTTATATATACATCTTTAAAAAGATTAGAAAAATCTAATAAAAAAGAAGGCTGACCATGGTTCGTGGTGTTGTAAATGGAAACAGGAACAGACGATATATACAGTGGTGTGAAAAAGTGTTGGCCCCCTTCCTGTTTTTTACATTTTTTGCATATTTGTCACACTTAAAAGATTCAGATCATCAAACATTTTAATATTACACAAAGATAATACAATTAAATACAAAATGCAGTTTTTAAATTATAATTTATTTTATTAAGGAAAAAAAGCTGTCCAACAACGGACCTGGCCCTACTTGAAAAAGTAATTGCCCCCTAAATCTAGTAACTGGTTGTGTCACGCTTTGCAGCAACTAATGCAATCAAGTGTTTGCGATAACTGGCAATGAGTCTTTGGCCCACTCTTCTTTGCAGAATTCTTTTAATTCAGCCACATTGGAGGGTTTTTCGGGCATGAATGGACTGTTGAAGCATCTCAATCGGATTTAAGTCCGGACTTGGATTTGGCCACTCCAAAACCTTAATTAAATTTTTCTTGAGCCATTCAAAGGTGGAATTGCTGGTGTGTTTTGGATCATTGTCATGCTGCATAACCAAGTGCGCTTGAGCTTGAGGTCACAAACTGATGGCCGTACATTCTCCTTCAGGATTTTTTTGATAGAGTGCAGAATTCATGGTTCCGGCAATTATGGCAAGTCGTCCAGGTCCTAAAGCTGCAAAGCAGCCCCAGACCATCAAACTACCACCACCATATTTTACTGTTGGTATGATGTTCTTTTTATGAAATGCTGTGTTGGTTTTACGCCAGATGTAACGGGACACACAAACTTCCAAAAAGTTCAACTTTTGTCTCAACAGTCCACAGAATATTTGCCCAAAAGTCATGGGGATAATCAAGATATTTTTTGGCAAATGAGAGACGAGCCTTTGTGTTATTTTTGGTCAGAAATGGCTTTTGCCTTGGAACTCTCCCATGGATGCCGGTTTTTGCCCAGTCTCTTTCTTATGGTAGAGTCATGAACACTGACCATAACTGAGGCAAGTGAGGCTTGCAGTTCTTTAGATGTTGTTCTGGGTTCTTTATGACCTCTTGGATGAGTCGTCGATGTGCTCTTGGGGTAATTTTGGTCAGCCGGCAACTCCTGGGAAGGTTCACCATTGTTCCTAGTTTTCTCAATTTGTGGATAATGGCTCTCTGACCATGGTTCGCTGGAGTCCCAAAGCCTTAGAAATGGCTTTATAATCCTTTCCAGACTGATATATGTCAACTGTTTTGATTCTCATCTGTTATTGAATTTCTTTAGATTGCGGCATGATGTGTTGCTATTTAAGCATGCTGCACTTGTAAGGGGGGGGGGGGGGACCAGGCTTCTATTTAAGGAGTTCTTGTGGTTACAGGTCTGGCAGTAATCAGGCCTGGGTGTGGCTAGTGAAATTGAACTCAGTTTTCTAAAATAATGTGGTTACTTGCAGTTCTTTCATGATTTAACAGGAGGGGGCAATTAATTTTTCACGTAGGGCCACATAGGTTTGGACAGTTTTTTTCACTTAATAAAAGAAATCATCCTTTAAAAACTGCATTTTGCATTTACTCAGGTTATCTTTGTGTAATATTAAAATTTTTTGATGATCTGAAACATTAAAGTGTGACAGACATGCAAAAAAATAAGAAATCAGGAAGGGGCCAACACTTTTTCACACCTTCACAGTATATATACTATATATAGAGAGAGAGAGAGTGAGGAAGCGGAGATACAATAATAATTACTATACACAAGTGTATTATTATTAAATTACTTAATGTTGTTCATTATTTTATATTTATATTTTCAGAATAATTTTAAAATTAATTTTGTACACCTCAAGAACTTATAAAATTACCTATTTAAAGGGAAAAACCTACAACACTTAAAAATGTAATATATATGTACAGTCAAACCAAAATTTATTCAGACACCTTAAGCATTTCATTCATTAATACACTTTATTCACTATAGTTTTAAAAAAATGGTAATAAAATATGACAGAGCTGAAAGTACTCCTTGTGGCGATCCTCATCCAGCCGAAGCTCCTGAATTAAAGAATGGAACTTTCCCCACTCTTTCCGAGTCCGTAGAATAGGTTGAACCCACAGCCTTCTCCTTTCCAGACGCTTTCGACGCTGTCGCAAAAGATACAGTACAAGCACATCGGAATCCATGTTGTGATAACTGAGGGGAAACCTTGGTGCGTGATGTCATATTCTGCTCCCGCCCATATTCGGAGCGGCGTCCGAAACATTTTTGCACGTTCAAAGTCTAGTGTGACCGCCCCTTAACTTGGTGTGGAAGGCGGTTCCTCAGTAAAATGCGCAGACCACAATAGCAAATTGGGGTTATAATGCTCAGGAACAGAGTTAAAAAGTAAATTGCAACCACTGTTTCCTGACATCATCCGCTTTTCGGAAGCCCAAACAAAGACGTCACGCCACATCTTTAAAATTCAAATACATTATTTTCTATGAGTGTAGGCACACCGGTGGCGCCATTCGGCGTCTGTCCGTGGCGCCCAGCTACGTCGTGTTATATTTGTGAGAATTGTTCTAGACCAGCGGTTCTCAGTCCTCGTGTACCCCCGCTCTGCATGTTTGGCACGTCTCTCTTTGTTAACACACCTGATTCAGATCATCTCGTTAGAAGTGAACTCCGTGCATGAACTGTATTCCGATTGGCATGGTCCCTACACAGAGTCCATTGCTCCCTACTCCCTGAGCAGGGGAAATCCGTTGAAGTTTACTTCACTTCGGAATATTCATTTACAGATTTGCGCTGCGCCGCTGCAGCGTCTTCACACACAGACGAAACTTACTATAGAAGTGTGAAGTGTGAAATTATATACCTCTGTAAATAAATACAATTCGCACACTTAAATGCCCTTTGTATGTAACATATACGCTCCCTTCACTGGAATCGTGGAGGAATATCCGGTAAAGATCACTTCGCAGGGCACTTACAGTCAAATATAACAAACGTATGAAGCAATAAGAGAAACATACAAAATGTGCAGAGCGGGGGTACGCGAGGACTGGAATTCAGAACCGCTGTTCTAGACATGCCAAAAATTTGACGCTACAGCACAGCAGCACTTCTTCTTTGTCGTCTCGTCTGATGCGCTCACTCAACCAAGCGTTCTAACCACAACCTCGCCCCTCCCAACCCCACAACCATTCGAATTTCTGTAGGCGGGAATTATTGTTAATGATATTCTAATGAGCCGCTTTCTGACATCACAAAGCCACTGTAGTTCCAACGCGCCAGTTCTGTGTGGGTGTTGTGGTCTTGAAAAGGGAATTTTTAAAAACTAAATAAAAAAAAACTCTTTTAAAAAAACTCTCCCTTTGGAGGACTTTGAGATTTGTAAAGACTTCTTACGAATGTTTAATGCCCAAACATACACACTACACACTGACTAAAATTTAAAAAGTGAAAAAGCATAATTGATGTCCAATACCGACGTCAGCTGACGTTGATATTTTTTTGTTTTTAGGTTGTAACCAAAATCCAACGTTAAGTCAACGTCAAATTGACGTCAAATATTGCATCCGATGTCCCCTTTAAAAGAACATTCACACAGGACTCATTCTTGCATTCAATAGATACAAAAAAGAAGTGCAGAACATATTGAGTTTACAGCTTATCTCAATATAGTGTTCAGTTAGCATGTTGCAAGTCTAACAAAGTGATCAGCATGAGAAATTGAATATCATAAAATTATACTATTAAAAATTATTACAAAACTTACTGAACCCAAACTTTTGAAAGTTATTATATGTTTTACAGAGAATATTCCTTTCGTTGTTCACAGTTTGTTCCAACAGATAGTCCTGACACTTACTCATACCACTGCTACAGGACACAAAAGTACAGCAGAAAGAAGAAACACATGAGCATGACTTAAAAAAAACAGTCACACCTTTCAGTCACAGATGGCAGGACATTTGTTGTGTCAGCAAGTTCTCTGTCATCTAAACTATTATGTGGAAGGAATTGCCTAAATGTTTGCAGCTGTGAAAAGAACAGTGTGATTTACACAAGTAGGAAATGTTCCTGATTCAACATCCTTGATGGACCTGGAACAAAACCAATTAGATTTTATAGTTATGGGCTTGAACAATCAACCGATCATACCAAGTTATCAGATTTCCTCTGATTTTACGGGTAAGTAAGGGGTTTGGACTAAGATTGTGTAATAAAACAAATCATTCCAAGAACAACAAATTATTTCTGAAACAAAAACAACACAGTGTTTAACACCTCCAGTGATTAACAGAACATATTTGGTGTTGTCTGCAGCCTTTAAACTGCAGAGTTGAGTTTGCAAAAAAAAAAAAAAAGGGCTCTGACTGTGTGTGTGGTTCTGCCCCCCTCACGTTGGCCCCCCCAAGTGCACACCTTCCCATTCCCACACAATAATCACTACAATATGTGGCTTCATTAAAGAAACTACAGGATCCTATAGATGGGATGGAAAACTTATTATCAGCCAAGTTCATAAGACAGGGAAACAATCGCATCTGGACACCTAAGAGCTTAAACTTTGTGTAGAAAATGCAAGGTAAATTGCTCTTTGGATCTAGACAGTCAAATTCCTCTCTGCGGCATGTTGACACTGAAAATGATTTACAGTGACAAAGTAACTGGAAGGTGACCAGGACTGTGTAAAAGTTCAAAAGTGAGATGGCATAAAGATGACAATAAACTTTAAGATGTTGCATTGCAGTACTTTCTCAACAGTTATCACATTAGGAAAGGTAGAAAGATATACCAAAGCCATTCTACAAACACCATGTATACACAAATGACACTATTTTCCCAGCTTATCAAATGCATGGCGTAGAAGACCTCTGCATGAATTAATTGAAGGGCACCACTGCTTTATACTTGACATTAGAAGTGCAGCCAACTAAACACTGCTGCAAGATGCACATCAGACATTTGGCTCCAAATCTGGGTGCCCCAGAAAAAATAATGAAGGATGGAGCCAGTCACTTTTTCCATGTGCAAGAGATTGATTAATTTTTATGATCATTTGTTAGTTTCAAAGGGACAGATGGATTACATTCATTTATCACCTCCATTTGTGCTGGGATACAGGCCTTTGGCACAATCCCTCGTGTTCTCATTTCAGATGTGTTAAATCCTGGCACTCTGGGAAATGCTCGCAGTGTTGATCGCTTGAATTTGGCTCTTTGAGGCCTTGGGTTTGCTCTCGTCAGGCAGACATTTATCATCATCCCAGAGTTTACGGCTTTAGGTGTTGCCTGAAGCAAGACACAACTTTGAAGTTTATATTTACTGGATGTTCTTACCTCTAGAAAAGTTATTTAATTTACAACCTTGATATTCTGTGGTGGGGCAGTCAACAAATACCAACTTTTTTTTTTCAATGAAATTAATTCCATTAAATGAGAGAAAAAAGTTGAACAGAATCAAGAAATGTTGATAAAAATATATTTAGCATTATATTTAATTCATTCATTAATTACTGAAGTATACATACAAATAAAGTATATTTGCACTATGTATTTTTCTTCTTACTAGAGTATTGTATATAAGCCATTGCTTGCTTACATACAGGACTGAAATCATGTAACCCCTTTTCCACTGGCAGAATGCTGGTGCTGGAGGCAGTTCCCAATTTGGCTCCACATTCAACGTTTCAACCAAAGAAAAAGGGTTTGGGTTGGAAAATTGGCGATGTTTGTGGGTAATTTATGTAGTAACATTTGACTTCCATGTCTGTGTGTGAATGTGGACTGGTTCTGAGTGAGAGATGCTCTGACACAAGCAACATTTTGGTGAAAAAATGAGTATTTGAGCATTTCTCCAACTTTATCTAAGCTGATGACAAGCCTGGTTTCTAAGACAAACTTTAATTCTGTTGAGGAGACGGTTCTGGTGTGCTGTAGATCTTTACAGAATGGCTGGAGTGCTGAACCCATGAACAAATAGAATGAGAGCTAATTGAGAACAGACCATTCCCAGATGGTCTCCACAAAATAAAGAGTTGAGCAAAACTACAATAGGTGGAGACCCTGTACAATTAAACCAGATAGCTGCCATATCCACAGGACAAAACCCCACTAACCTGCACTTTACCACACTATTCATAATGCCCTGACAACTGCATGTGATGCATGTGATGAAGGTCACCTCTGAAAGCAAGTAATTGTGAAGAGCCATTGAAGTGTGGGAGGGAAATTTAGGAGACTGCAAGAATGATGAGATGAGATAAATGGCAATATGCAGTTTCAAGACTGTTGGAGGGAATTTGAGCACAGGAAGATAGACCACTATACATTCATCCGGGAACTGGCTTCGAATATACTCAATAACAGTGATTTGTGTTATCATTATATGGTCCCACCCAATCATCCACAACCATGACATATCACCAACAATATTTTGTCATTTCACGAGTTCACACTTACATATAATTAGCTGAAGTATGGTAATGCATATTTGGCATGCTGCCCGGGGAAGGGCTCCGAGCTTGGCAAGGACCCGAACCTAGAGTCCCCCCCCAAAAGCAATTGAGCAAGTAATTGTAAATCTTAAAGACAAATGCAATTTAATAATCTTATTAGAAATGTTTGCTAAAGAGAGCTTCACTAGTACTATTGCTTGATCAAACCTCTAACAATCTAAGTATTTAAAGTTCAGCGTGTGCATCATTCTGCAGCGTTTGTGCTTCAGACATGAATGATTCCTCAAATCATGTGATTCCTCAAAACACAGCATTTTCACCTGCAGGATGATAAAATAGGTGAAAATCCCACAGACGCACATTGAATCCTAGCCATATCTACAGACCAGAAGATCACAGAGACACGTGGCAGGAAGAAATCGCATAGCAGAACACCCTAGCAATCACACAGAAAAATCCTACCAAGTGCATAGCAATGCCCTAGCAACCACCCAGAACCCCTAATAATCCAGAGAGCAGAACCCCAGCCACTACACAGCAATGCTCTAGCAACACCCTGGCAAACCAGAACTTTCTAGCAACGGCTCTATAACACCAGCTAACACTCTATAAAACCAACTATAGCACCTTAGAAACCACTTAGCAATGCTCTAGCAACATGCTAAAACCTACTCAGAACACCCTAGCAAACACATACCAAAATAATAATTAATTGCTTTTACTGTTACTGTTTGTTAAGTGTTTAGAAAGGTCCCTAACACAAAAAAAAAAATAGTTTTGAAGGGGGGTCATCAAGTCCTTCGATGGTTTTCTGTGGGCCATGCATATTTTTTTACCTACATCTATGAAGCAAATATTTGTAGGATAGTATTTTCCAAGCCTCCTAGCGCAGATATCCTTACAAATGACGCGGGCTCACAGCAGAGAGTCTACTGAAAGATCATTGAGACAAGGGCATTTATGTTAGTAGGATTTCCTAAGAAAGCATCACTGCTACTATTGTACATACTAAGGGTTAAGGATTTCAGCAATCACAAGTCTACTTTTTTTTTTCTGCATGAGGGTCCAAACGTGGCCAGTTCTGCCGTGAGTTATTATTTGTCTCTAAACTGTTCCCGAGTCACTCCTACTTATATACTTAGAGTGACCGGGCTTCGGTGATTGTTTAGTTGAATCTCTTGACACTGCCTACTGAGGCTTCTTCCATGTGCCAGGTTGCAAGCATCTAAGGAAAACGCGCAGTAGACGTCTTCATCTGTATTTATGTCAAAAATGTTCCACCTGGTACAATGATGTAGAAGTTATGCTATGTGGTCTTTCACAAGATCTGTTCCTGACTCGTGATGCGTTCTTCTGACCAAAAGCATTAACCATCTCAAACTGCTGGTTTAAAACCTCCAATTTTTTAGATTGTTCGCTGGGTCAAAAGGGACGAACCCCTCTAGCTTTGTTTTAACCCAACAAGTTGGGTTATTTTGTTTGACCCAGCATGCTGGGTTGCTTTATTATGGTTTAAAATCACTACATTGCTAGGCTAAAATGAACCCAAATCAAGCTAGACATCAAACCTACAAATCTTGTTCATTTTAAAACCACTTTTACACACACAGAAAGACTATCAAAAGGTAAATATTTATTTAAAACAAAAGAAAACAGTCAAAAGTAACATGCATATAAGAAATGCAGAAAAGTATGGCATTAACAACTACAGAGTTTATAAATGAAGCATTGAACATTTGTTTGATATAACTTTTAAGATCAAATTCGACTTTTTTGGTCAATTTTATATATTGTATAAAAATATACAAAAACACTATTATACAATAGCTGTACGATTAGTTAATAGTTAAGTTCTTTACAGACTATTCTGGCATGACAGTAAATAAACCACATTAACACTGATATTATAACATTTATCAGAAACATATGTGTGAAAGAATGTGAGTATGTGTATGAATGACAGAGTGTAAACTCAATTTCTACTAAACAACAAAACAGAACAAGTATTTAACATTTTGTTTTTTACAAATTACACGCTTACAGTTTGTTTCATATTCCATGAATACAGATCAGGCATCGCTGTCAATTTCCATGATCTCTTTAGCATAATTGTTGATTGATTGATTGATGTAGTCATGAAGAAGCCCCATTAGCACAGCAAAGGCATGTGACATCTTTTACATTATCCAGGGCAGCCTCCTCCTTCAAAACCACTGTTGCAATTTGGGGGAAAGGCCATTCTCCTCTTTGACCAGCATTCATCCAAGTCACCACCTGTTCTTCATCAGTGGCATAAAAAGAGAAAAAAACATTTAAAAAAGAAAACATTTTAACAATGTAACCATTTTCAAATATAGGTGCATCTACATCTGTAAGGGTAGGTAACCAATCTGTTTTATAATTTCAACCACTTTGTGTGGTTGTTTAATGTCTCTGTAATTGGCAGCACTAGTGTGAGGGCATGTAATCTTGTTTAAATAAATATATTGCTTTCAGTAAGCTACTTCTTTACTGAAACATTAAAATAGACATGACATTCACATACCTCACAAATTTTCATGGACGTGGAGGGCTGCTCTTTGAAGGGTTAGTTCACCAAAAAATGAAAACGGTCATAATTTGTTCTCCCTCGTGTTGTTCCAAACATATACAAACTCTGCAATTTTTTGGAACACAAATAAATATATTTTTTATTCTCTTAATTTTTGTCCTCCATTGCAAGTGTGGGAGACCAGTATTTTCTTCTGAACGGACATGTTCGCTATGATATAATTTACATTTTATTCATATATAAATATTGGCATGGATTTCTTCTACAATAACTCTGTATTTTTGAAAGTTGGAAAATATTGATTTATCTAGATCTCAATGGATTGACAAAAAAGTTGAGGATCATTTAAAAATATCTTTAATGTTTGTTCTAAGATAGACACAAGTCCTTATATGTGGAAATGACCTGAGGGGCATTGAAGTTAAATTATCTGTCCTTTTTTTTGTGTGAACTTGTTCCTTAAGAAAGGAAACCAGAATGATGACTCCCTCGCATCACAGCCAATCAGACAAGCTCCAAAGTTGGTTTTGGTTCTGCAATTAAAACATGGACGTGCATTAACTGCTCCATTTCCTTTCAATCTAAAATATGAACACGTAATCATCATAATGTTGTTGCATCAAAATGTGAGGTAAACAGGCAGGTGAAAACAGAAACATTTATTTTTCTAAAAATAACTCACATCAATCTAAAAATAATGATGCTTTCCTATGCCTCTGGCTTTCAACATCTACAAAAACCAACATTATTTTTTAACTCTTTCGTAAAAAAAAAAAAAAGAGAACAAAAAAAAAAATGTGGAATTCTGAACTTTTACTTGCCTTAACGCGTCCTTTACCTCTCTTCAAGAAGCTGAGAAAATCGCCTCCTCGTCCACAGCCAGCTTCTGATGGTCCGTTAACCTCCCGCGCGACCATGAGACCAAAGCTTAACACGTCTAATATTCATGCAAAACATTACTTTAACAATTATCACTTCATCGGCCTCAAAATAATTAGGCTAGACCTTATTACATAACGCCGTTTTTCCTTCGGAAAAAACAAAACTAACATTCAGCACCAGCAACACCTCGAGCCCACCAGATTTAACCGCGAAAAAGGAGATGATTGAATTCCACATTCCCATATATGTCAATAACCCTCTATTAACATATCAAAAAATTGTAATATTGTAAAACTGTATGTAAATAATTACCCGAAACCCTAAGACACCAGTAAAGCCAACATTACAAGTACTATTCTTCCGTCTCATAAAGATGCCGTTAAGCAACATTTTTTCCTGATGCGAAACCGCATCGCATAATTTTTTCATAGAAGCTCTTTTAAATACTATTTCCCTGCCCCCCTCCTAATCCAAAATCTACCAGAAAAACTCACCCAATGAATGATGACTTTACATTTGGAATCTTTACTTACCATAAACTGTCTTTCACTCGCACTTGCTTCCATCTGAAGACGCTGAGAAAATGGCGGCTTCTCGCACTGGTGTCGTCCGATGTTAACGTGACGTGCGTGCTCTCTTTCATGTCCGCGTTCCTAACCCAGGAACAAGACCAATTTTCAACCCAACGTCCTTACCCAGCAGGCTAAATCCAGCAGTTGGGTTGAAAAAAACAACCCAGCTTTTTTTAGAGTGTAGGACATATTCTTCCACATTCATCCTTCACCAGCCTACAACAAGACCAAAGTACTCATTAAGCAGTTATGAATCTGCCTTGGCTACTCCGCAGGCCAAAAGGGACCACGCAGCAATGAAAAGGAAAGTACTTCCCAAATACAGAAAACAAACCACAGGCAGTCAAGCTGGCAGTGTTTAAACTAGGTCAGGATTAGTTCTTCTCACTCTCCTCTCCATTCATTCCTCTACCTATGATAATTACCATAAATGGGGGACAGAGTAGGTCATCACTGTGAGATATGCTCTGAGCTGTTTACTATCCTCAGTGTTCATAACATCTGTATATATTGACACTATATCAGCTGCTAGCTTTCTAAATCTCGGCATTGGCCTTTAAAAAAAGCAAATTTAATCAAATAAAACAATATCTGTTAGTCACTAGTCTATACTATATCAAAATGTGTTTTACTGTTTTGCAAATGAACTGGTTGCAGAATCAATTAGCATTCATTGTAAAGCCCACGACCCTTAGATTAATTTACTACATAACCTCTGTCAAAATGTACCTAAACTCCTGAGAAAAATGCAGATTTGTCTTGAAACAATGTACTGGCATTCAGAAAGAAATAGAGAGCACAAGACAAAGAGAAAACTGCAGGCCAAATCTTTTGTTAAACTCGTTGAACCTGTGGCGCCTCACTGTTTTCTTGTGGCTTTATGAAGTAAAGCCATTATTTTAGAGTTATGGCTACAAACTGCATCATTTAAATATTAAATATTGTGAACAGTCCATGTTCAAAGGCAGCATGGAGCCTCAAAAGGAATATGCCCGGGTATAGATCACACAATAGAGACCAGATCCAGACACACTACCCACGGAGCAGGGCCTGGAAACCATGGTGAAAACAACAATAGATCAAAGGCCTGCTCTCTGCTGACTCAGGGAAACATGCATGTTTTTTAGTATGTTTATGTGAGTGTGTGTGAGAGAATGGGGGGTGGAGAGAGCAGGTCATATATGAGGGAGGCCAATGCAGAAGGCAAATAACAAGGAATGGGATAGAAAGAAGAGGATGTTATTGTATATGTAGCCACTCATTTGTTTACTTGTGTGTCCTCCTTGTTTACAAGACTACATTCTTGATTAGAGACAGCTCTGTATCCTCTCAGACAACACATTTGGGTCCTCCTCATGAGCTCAGATCTTCCCTCTGTTTCTCAATGAGGCCCCTCAAGAGATGGAACCGCAGAAACTGTACATTGACCTCACAGCCTTGGACTGGCACAGGGCAGAGGGGTAGTATGGGATATGGACCCAAAAGCCTGTGGCCTTCCAGCCAATTCTAGCAGTTGATGAAAGCCACCGGTCCGAAGGGGGGCACTTGTTCGGAGATAAAGACCAGGGGGTGAAGGGGGATGGCAGCTGCCATTCGAGGGGGCTACACTGCGGGCACACTGAGGCCCCGTTAAGCGGCTCCTTCACAAAGCACTCCTTTGTAAAGCTGCCTTTATCTTCTTCTGGCAGGACTTCAATGAAGGCCTTATCACCCTAATGGACACAAGAGGAGGTGCTGACAACAGTGCAAGCCCCAACCCCCGTCCCTCATCCAACCTTTCCAACCATCATTACCCTGCTCTAGATTGCACCATGCATAAGGAAAAGACACCCTGACCCCTATAGCTATAGAAATGTTGGATACCCTTAAGCTCTTTGATCTTTACCTGGAACTTTAATATCCATGTCTGTAATCTCCACTGTGGATCAGTGACAGCAGTATTCCCTAGCTTCCTTTTTTAAGTATAACTAGGGATAAACATTTTAAGGATTAGTAGCTTATGTTATTCAAAGGGAAAGTGAGTGTATGCATCATGTCTGTTATGACCCTGGAGACCTGTAATTAGAATAGTGAATACTTCTTTCCTGTGGACACCAGTAGATTCTCCATTCAGACCTTGCAGCTTCAGGGCAGTGATTCTCCATCCTGGATCTATTTACTTGGGTGGTCCATCAAGTAAAGAGGTTGCAGGCAGCAGGCCATTTTCTTAGCACTGGTACATAGCACACTAGAAGAACTTGTGTCTCAGGACAACGACAAATTTTTACATAAGAAATCAAAGTGGGCTGAGAAATACTGGGAATAGCAATGCACAACTTGTTTATGCATTCAACAGACAGATCCATTTAATTCACAGCTTGGTGGTCAGAAAGACTGAAAGCGGGACAAAAGTTGCTGTGGGTTTCCTATGCCACATCACTGCTTAACAAGATCTTGAGGCTTGCTGCCAGAATGCTGGAGTCCTTGAATGGGGATTGCTTCTTGATCTGTACATGATGGAATCTTCTGTGTCTCACACAGCAGGGCCACTTCTCTTGACTTCTCTTGGTCAAATGAGAGCTTTGCAGCTGGAGCTGCCCTCCGCTCTTTCAGACTCAACAAGTGTGGAACCCTACAGTGTACAAACCAGAAGGGTATGCCAAGGAATACAGCAATATTGGGGCAAGCCCTAAGCCAAAACAACACTCGATTCTTCTTAGGGAATGGCACCCTAGGGTTCTGGCAAACAACATCAGGTGTGCTTGTGATTTGTTGGAGCATTTTTTGCAGTACTGCAGTTGGGTCTGACTAGAGCAGAATGAAGCGTAGTCCCCATTCCTCATGCAGCCTGCAGGGACAAAAGTATCTGGCAGCACTAGAGTCCCTGGAGATCAGCACACATTAACATCAGAGCAATTAACCAGCCAGTCGTCACTTTGAGAGTCTTGCACAATAATGACTCATAATAATGCAACAATAACTGTTGTCTTACGAATGCGCAATCAAGTGCTCCCCGATCCCATCACTCAATCAGCACTCTGGCTAATTCTCCAGCTCTTGCCATCTTGGCTTTGGTGAAAACTTGGAGAGCACTCAAGTTTCCAGCCATGCTATCAAAGGGGCTCAGATTTGATGCATGCGCTCTGTTGTTTTCACTCAAGGGAGAACAGTTGTGCATGATGTTATAGAGACAAGCTCTGATGGAATAGGAAAAGCAGAGAAATCTATTTACCTGTTTCATACAATCCAGAGAGCAAGAGAGACAGTTAGTTGTTAGCATATTTTGTGTGGTGTGACAGAAAGTACTGTGACTATTCAGTTAAACATGATGGATTATTCCTGATTTTTTTAGGAGGATGGTGCTTTGGCTTAAAGGGATAGTTCACCCTAAAATAATCATTGTGTCATCATTTACTCGCTCTCATGTTGTTCCAAACTTGTATACTTTTTTTTCTTCTGCTGAAAACAAAATTAGATTTGAATGAATATCCAGTTTGACAAATGAGTTCATTCAATTGCAACAACACAATTTGTAAGTAATGCTATAGTAAATCATGGTAGCTGCCATTGCTTCCTTCCTTCATGAGATCACATGTTCATGTGACATCCAAATTATAGAAAGTACATGTATGTTCTGTTTCTTTTAACTATAAGACATTTATTCAGACATATTCAGACATTTATAAGTGAGATTTGAGTGTCCAAATACTTTTTGGAGCTGCTGTTTGTGTATTTGTAAACATATGGCTACATACTGTAATCAGGATCATAAATGTGGTGTGTGTCATTACCAAAACCACAAAAAGGGGTTCTTATTCTACCAGCAGTGTGTGGTGGGTCAGTCTCGGTTCCAACATGGCTCTGGAATAGCTCATATTTAGGTTAGTTCTTTTTCTTTCTGTAATATCTGAGCTGTTATCTTTTCATTGTGCCACTAGTCTCTGTAGGTTTTCCCTCTCTTTCTTTTTCTCTCTCTCAAGAGATGGATTGTGCTGATTGCATCTCTTTCTCTTTCATCATCACAGGGCTCAACGATATGAGAAGTGCATCCTTCCGTGCAACACCATAGTTCCTTCTGTTGTTTCTGCCTTGCTACTGTCTGCCCACAGTGTTTTACTTTGACATGAACTTGAAATGTTCTTGAAAGTGTTTCTCCTAGAGAGCAAAGACAATAAATGCTGATCAAAAGGACACTTCCTGAGAGAAATACATTGTAAATCTCACATGTCTCCTGTAGAGTTTCAGAAGGGTCTGGTCTAAACTTCTAAATACAAACTGTTCAAAATGTAACTGTTCGTCCAAGAACAGACCAGCTGTGCATCTCTGTCCACATGACATTGAACAGCTGCTGGCATGTCTTGCTTGCACCTGTGAAAAAAAGCTGTGAGACCCCTAGTGGAGACAAAGTGTAAACTTGTGGTAAACCCATGCATACTTGGTAGAATACAGTTAAGTATTTTATAGAACATATGGTAAGAGCTGATCTTATTTTTCTAAACCATAAACCTAAAATGACAAACAACAAAGCTTCAGCTACTGACTCTGAAATACAATTTTGACATTGTCAACAAGGCCTAACTCTTCTGGTCCACCTTAAGAGCCTGCAGGTCTGTAGTACATTACCATTGTCTGTAGATGGCAGTGTGAGACTGTTCAAAAATACATTTTTATGGGACTTGTGGAGATGAGGGGCGGATCTTCATTTAAGGTGGTCTGGAGAAGTTTATGTGACCTGATAATGAGATGATCTTATCAGAAACCTGAAAAGTGAATCTTGAAGAACAATTAATGTAGTAAATACATTAAATTGAGGTCAGTGTCACTAGTGATCACTTTCCTCCTCTAATTAACAGCAACCTTTTTAATTGTGTTAACAGTGATTCAGAATGTGTTGTCGACAATGTTGCATTGATAACCTTGACCTCAACAACAAAGTTGTTGAAACTAAGAGGCTAGTTGTGTATGTGTGTGTTTACTTGGCTATAATTTCTAGTAATCTGACAAAATCTCTCTTGAAAACAGTTTTAATGGCACAAATTATTAGACCAATTGTCAGGAGATTCTGTAGAATTGTCATTAAAACAAAGTCACAAGTGCTTATTTAGACAAATGTGTTTGTTGGATGTAACAGTGATGTGTCCTAGTTCTATGTTACTTTTCCTTTGTAAATATGACTTTATTCATGACTAATGTGTCTTTGATTATGTTTTCATGAATAATAACAAGAAATTTGCTTTTTTGTCTACATTAATATTGTAAATCTGTGTACATGTGTTTGTGGTTGGAGTCAGGCTGTGTCCTGGTCCGACTCATGCAGGCTGATACAGTAAAGTAGATTAGCGTCTCTCCCTCTCTTTGCACTGCTCTCTCTGAGAGCGCCGACTTCCACCGCCAACAGATTAATGGTACATTAGCGTTACACCACCAGAGCCACTCATTGAAACAGTCAAGTACATAAACACCAAAATATCTAGCACTACAAGATTGATTTCTCTGTGTTGCCACAGGGGGCACTATAGAGGTCATTAGCATAATCTGCCTTCGAGTCATTTTTGGTGTTTCAGAGACTCTCAATCACTGTCATGACTGAACAACAGATTGAAGACAAGTTATTTGGCACAAACATGTGAAGAAAACTTTATCATCTTGAGTAGTAAGGTTTGTAATGGCTGCAATATTGCAAAACTGCACCTTATGTGCATTATACACAATGAGGCTGTACACTTTGCATCGCATTGGCCAAGCGTTCACATCTGCATTTGCGTTCTTGCGTCGACTATGTTTCTGCTGTAACATACACACACATCATGAATAAGTTTATAAGGGGCAGAGTGACACAACTGGCAGATGAACTGCAATGTTGTCGTACTTCCTGTTTAACAGCTCGCAGAGTAAATGGTTTATTATTGCTGCAAGATCATTCGTGCAGGCAGTAAAAACCACAAATAGGATCTCTTTAATGTCTCCGTTGTTTCTCCTGATGACAAAGAGATTAAATAGAGAGCAAACAGATGAAGTCTCAATGTTTTTCCTGACAGAAAAAGTTGTGTCTTCTCTGGAGTTTCAGAAGAGATCTCAACAGTGTCTCAAATCATGCTCAAGTTGCCAAAGTCATTAATCTAACGTTATGCTCTTATTGTAAGACAACTAGTCACTCATTTGGGTGCGTTTATCATTCTAGGAGAAACATCTGAGACAAAGTTAATCCACAAATGAAACATTACTGAGAAACCTTTTAGTGTCCTATGAGTTAAAAGTCTTGGCTAATAAACATAGACATCCAGAATTTCTTACAGTGAAATCCATAAACTATTAATAAAGAAGTAAATTTATGACAATGTCAATACATTATATTATTTATTGAAATTAATCCTGTAAAAAAAAAAATCATTTCATTTATTACTTTGATGTATTTGGGTGACTACTGAGAGTCTAGTTCTTATATTTGACATGATTTTGGTTTCAAAGGGATTTATTGCTAGTGTTCTCTCACTGACAATAATGTGTGTGTGCGCTTCAGAGTGTCTGTCTGTGCTTGTTTGCATTCTCATTTAGAGAGTGTGTTGGTCCATGTGTGCCATTTACCCCATGACCCCTGCTGAGAGAGAGGTCATGTCCATGGAAACCACACTGTGTGTCTGGAGCCGGTTGTCAGGTACCATCCTGTGTGATTATAGAGGGGAACACGGCAACAGTAACTACTAAGAAAAACAGCGAGATCGGGCTGATTCACATAATTCACAGGGTCACACAATCCATGACTAAACACACACACTTTACCAGCCTCTTTCACTTTGAGTATGGGTTTTTCTGTCCAGATGCATTTTTGTTTTATTTGTATTATTTTTTTAAAGAAATTTAAAGAAATTAATACTTTTATTCAGCAAGAATGCATTACATTGATCAAAAGTAACGAGTAAAGACATTTATAATGTAAAACGATGTTATATTTCAAACAAGTGCTTCTATTCATCAAAAAAAACCAATCCTGAAACATCACTGTTTCCAAAAAAATATGAAGCAGCAAACTGTTTTCAAATTGATTAATAACCAGAGGAGTTTCTTGAACGACATAATCCGCCTGGGATTAGAATAATGTCGGAAGATCAGGGACCACTGAAGACGGAGTAATTTATTGACTGAAAAATTCGCTTTATCACAAAACTAAAGTAAATTTTACAATATATTCAATAGAAAACTGTTTTTTTTATTTTACCTTTAATAAAAAATAATAAAAAAAAAATCGCAATATTAGTCAGTTTTCACTGTCATTTTTGGAATATCTATAAATGCAGCCTTGATGAACAGAAAAGACTTCTTTCGAAAGCATAACATTTTTTTTTTTTTTACAAATCATAAACTTTTGAAATGGCTAGAATATGATAACACATTACAGAAACTTTATTTTGATTACATTGGGACTAAAGAGCAGCCAGATAAAGTACAAGGAATTTAAAAAAATTAGGGCTAATATAGTAGCAGCAGAGAACGTCCGGAAAAGTTTGATCAGCAGCAGAAAGTTTGACTCTCAGATCTGGGAAGAGTTTTGGATCATTTGACATCAGGTCATGCGGTAGATCGACCCTCCCAGGTTAATATTATCATCTTATTTATTACCATCAGGATATGAGGTATTTCCACATCATCTTCCGTCTTTTTACAATGCATCTGTATCCATATCAATTCAAGAAGAGGAAACGGACGGGTGACTCAAATGTGCATTGTAAGAAGTGTCGCTTTTTCCTGCTGTAACATCACACTAAATCTGCAGCCAAACCCATGTTTCCTGTTAAAGCAGATCTTGCAGTCAACTGGGAACCACCTTCGTTTCTACTAAACAACAAAATTATAAAAGTATTAAATCATTCTTATGACATTATAGATGCATGATTTCAATGCACTTATAAAGCTGATATAATGAAATATTGCAAAATACACTGTAAATCATCATCATCTGACAGTCATCAGCCCTACATTAGGTATGTGATGTTTGTCGGATTTCTTAATATTTGTATATTAAGGGACTTCCCTTTATTTTCCCTCTGTTGTTATTTACATTTACAATTGTAATTCATCTTTGAAGGTTAAACCTAATTTTAAAATAATGAATATTCATATAATGTGACATGACGTTAACTCGATTGTCCTGGTTTGCTGAAAGGTAGACGTTAGAAACCAGACAATAGACATACTTAGTCTATGCAAGTAAAATTATTTGGCAGAGACTTCTGCTTGGTTTTACTGTTCTTTCCACTGCTGCCAAGCCAAATCAAACTATAATCTTTGTGATACTCTGGTCTCAAATATGGCTATACCTAGATAAAACTCACTGCCTTGATGTTAGGATGTTGCAGATTTTCTGAGTGGTTACCTGAGCATTACTATGCAGTTGTTAGGGCATTGCTAGGTGGTTTCCAAGGTGTTGCTATGCAGATGCTAGGATATTTCTAGGGTTTTCTGAGGGTTTGTGTGAGAATTACAGTACAGTTGCTAGGGTGTTCTGGGTGGTTTCTACTGTGTTTTCAGTGGTTGTGCATTGCTATGTGCTTTCTGAGGTGTTTGGGTGGTTTCTAGGGTGTCCTGGGTGGGTTTTTCTCTCTCTTGCGTATGAAATGAGTTCTCCATCACATCTGATCTGTGGTTTGTGTTCCTCTTTCAGTGTGCATCGGTGGGATATTTTCACCAGTTTTCTGGTCCAGCAGGTGAAAATGGTTTGATCACGTTGCAAACTACAAGAAAATTCTCCTCAACAACACATGATTGAGTAATCATTCATGTCTAAAGCACCATATCAAGCAGAATTAATAATTACTAACAGATTTGTTTTGTAGAGTATCCTGCTCATCTCTAGCAGTACTTTTTCTCTTGTCTCTCAATCGACAGACCACACAGGCCCTACAGTAACACCATTCTAACTGGCTCTCCTTCCATTCAGCAGTCAGGATCATCCTCTTCAATCGTCACATTGTCTTTAGCACCAGCAACACCTCATACAACACACCATTGTCCTCCACCCCTATTGTCAGACAGAGATAGAGACACGGCATGCTAGAGAACTCAAACTCAAGTGCCCCATTGTCTTCACGTACACGTTCCTCTCACCACAATGTGCTGAAGGGTATTTCAGTCAGTCAAGCGTTTCCTTTCTGAAAGCCAAGAGATGACAGCTTGTCATAGCGCCACTGATAATAATGGATGGTTTGCCGTCGTGGGTCGATCTGATGCCAGCGACCCTCAGCAGGCACTGTAAACTCTGTGTGGTCCCATCTCACAGCTCGCTCTCAATAAGGGCTTTGTCTTGGCTGGATAAGACAGTACGAAGAAGATGTCGAAGGCCTATGGGCACATTTGAGCGTCTATGAGTAAATTTAGGTGATTGTTATATTCAAGGTCTAGGATGATAAATAGGAATGATAAGTGTGCAATAATGTGATCTTTTTTTTTAAATAACATGGGTGTGGATTTAGATGGCTGGCACCAGACTAAAGTAAAAAGACTACCGAATAATCGTAATCATACAAAACAACTGCTCTCATTCAGGGTTATTAAAGTTAAAGGGGAGCTATTATGCAAAATTCACTTTTACATGGTGTTTGAACATGAATGTGTGTTGGCAGTGTGTGTAAACAATCACCCTATAATGATAAAAATCCACCCACTCCTTTTTTTTACAATCCCCATGAATCATAAGCAATGTCTCAGAACAAGCCTTTGTGTCTCTGTGTGTGTGTGTGTCTCAGAACAAGCCCTGCACAGAATCTCCACAATGTGATGTCACATTGTACAGGCCCCGTCCATGACCGTTGACGGACACTGCCCTATTAGCATAGATCCCGCCCTGAGTGAGCCGCACACAATCTGCCATGTTTATCTTCACGCAGGGGTGTCAAACTCAATTCCTTGGCTGCGTCTGAAAGCATAGTCAGCTGACTTGCCTGCCTCACTGCCCCTATCAGCAAGACTTTGCAGGCCAGCATTTTTGTGAACCAATGCGCCCCACCTCATAAAACGGATTTCTGACAGGATTCTGAGGCAGCGTAATGGTATAATGATCTACAACAAAATAGAACGAGTTTTTGTATAACTAAACAAATATTTAATGACTATAATACTGATTTCTAGCTAGAACTAACATAATGCAAAAAGTTAGTCAGGAATATACATTTACACACAAACTGACCACCAAACGCAACTTTCAGACGCCATCTATATTTTTTTAGCTCAATCATCATGGAATGGAACGCACAGGATTGTGGGATAACAAAGGCAGCAAAGGATACATCTATGCTACCTTCACAAAATAGATCAGATGAAGGTATCTCATGAGACAGAAAGTAAAGCTATAACTTTGGATTCGGACGTGCCTTGATGCCTTCCTACCTTAGAATGCGTCCTCCGAAGGCAGCATTTTATAGTTTTCGGATGCAGCCCTGGAGGGACAGAGCCTTGCAGAGTTTAGATTAAACTCTAATTAAACACACCTGATCCAACTAATCAAGTACTTCAGGCTCTTCTCGGTATTTGAAGACTACATGGTATGTGTGTTGGAGCAAGGTTGGGACAAAACTCTGCAGGGCTCCGGCCCTCCAGGAATTGAGTTTGACACCCCTGCTCTAGAGCATTTAAAAGCAGCATTCAAGTAATAAATGTCTTCTTATTAAAGCTACAGAAGTTATAAAGCCAAGAACAGTGAGTGATTTGGTTTATTTTATTGTTTGGGTAAATTAACAGCATAGACAGCAGTAGGCGTTACTGGATATACGCTGTTGGGTCCTTATAGAGAATACGAAACGATGTCACGCTGCGTTGCATGCTGGGGCGGCGCCGCCATTATAGCAGGATCGCCCTCCTCTAGTGTTAACGCTGATACTTTGTTTTGATTGTGTAAAGTGTTGAAATCTTGATGGAGAAGGAAGTATATGGAGAAGCGAAAAGAAAAGGAAAGTGGACCCTACCGGGACAAACTAAATGTCAACGCCAAGCAATGGTATTTCGAAAAATTAAAGACAATTAACAACGTAGATCCATACGAGTTGCCAGCCCCAGAATGGATTTCAGATCCCAAAGCACTACCTCCACTCACATATCCATCATTACATCATTAACTATCTCGTATTTGGTATAAGTGCATACACTCTTAGTCAGTTCAAATGCTACAAATTCCTAGATGCTCACAAACAATTTTGCAGTGGCTGGGTGCAAGATCTGCTAAGCCACAGGCTGCAAACTGTCGAATGATTTCACAGTAGAATACGTGCCAAAAGGTTAAGGTGTACTCAAATTATTTTTTTGATTATTCAATTTTAAACCAATCAAAATTAAATAATCAGCTATGTGACATGTTTGGTCATGGGCAATTGGCTATCTTAATTGGAGTATTAATAAAAAGAATTCAGAAATAGCTATATAATCGGTAATGCATAGTTTGAAAAACAATCCGGTTTTTAACAAATTCAGTGGGAGATGGATGATAGTTTTTGTGATGAGTAGACATTGATGTGCCCCTGCAGTTACTCATTTTGTTCACGATTAAACAAACCATCCCTTAATTAAATTTTCTGTTGATTCAAAAAGGCTAATGCACTCAAAGCGCATAGTGATGGCACCTCTGAGGGCATTTGTTTTTTGTTGTTTTTTATTTTCTTCAGCTCCACTGGCCTCCCCCCCCCCACCACCCCCCGAAGTTTCCTCAGCCCATTGTACATGCATGGTGGGTGTTGCAGAGACATGCACTCACGTTGGGGCCCTGCTTTTCAAAGTGGAAGCAACTGTTAGGTGCAGGGAAATGAGAACTGTCACTGACAAACCTGCATATTGGATCTTACCAAGTAATGTAAACAAAGTACATTCTGAGGTAGGCCACCAGATTGACTATACTTCTGCCACACGAAAATCACTAAACAGTCTTCTTAATGCTGAGACTGTTAGCAGGCCTGGTTTGAGGACTTGTGCCAGGAAGCTCACTACACCACCACCAACACATTCAGAGTGAACACAATTCTACGCAGATCTTCATGGAGCTTGTGGCAAATCTGCTATACTGAGTGTGCTGCCAAAATATTGCGAAGAGTTCAAGGATCCTGTGGAGCCTGTCACAAATGTTCAATCCCTTCTGTCTACGTGACACTAGTTTTGACGAATGTGATTTCACAATTGTGGTACAGCACTGCCAGGCGAACATAAACCAAGCTTATGTTTCAGAACAGGCTGAACAAATCGAAAAGACTACACGCACACAGCATAAATCTTCTTTTTGGTTTGCTGCTCGAGCAGGCAGAATCACAGCCTCTAATATGCATGCTGTTTATGCTACTGATGTCAGGTCACCAGCTCTGTCAACTATAAAAAAAGATTTGCTATCCACAGGACAGCAAATGCATCACAGCCGATCTTACCTGGGGTACAACACATGAAGAGGATGCAAGGAAGGCCTACATTAAAAAAAAACAAAGGACAACATAATAACCATCACGTGTCAGCATGTGGGTTTTTCATAAACCCCACTTTCCCTGAAATTGGAGCATCACCTGATGGCGTAGTGTCATGCACTTGCTGTGGTAAAGGCTGCGTTGAGATCAAGTGTCCATCAAAGCACAAAACTAACACCATCCCGGAGGCATGTTTGGCCAAAGACTTCTACCTCGAACTTGTAGATGGAAAAGTACAATTAAAACAAAGCCACCAATATTACACACAAGTCCAAACACAAATATTTGTGACAAATAGTAACTACTGTGATTTTGTGGTTTGGACACTCAAAGACTGTCATTCTGCGAATAGATCCAAACCCAGAGTTTTGTAGGGCACGCCTACAGAAGGCACAACAATTTTTCATTGCAGTTTCCCTCCCCGAGATAATTGCACAACACTTCACCAAAAAAGTCTCTAGAACATCTTTGCCTCTAGGAGAAATCCAACAGAATAATGTGAGAAAGACCAGTAACCGAGGTAAAAAACTGAATGCAAAGAAACAAAAACAGCTCTGGTGTCTCTGTAATGGACCTGAAGAGAAAGGAGACATGGTGGCATGTGATAATGAGAACTGTTGGGTCCAGTGGTTTCATCTGAGCTGTGTCGGACTTGAGGAGGCCCCTGCAGCAGATGATGTCTGGTTTTGTCTGGCTTGCATCACAAGTAAATGTGGTTTGTAGTTCATTCAAAAAAGAAATTTCTCTCATCATTTACGCCACCCTCATTCCATCCCCTATGCACATGACTGACCTTTCTGCCAAAAATAAAGGGAATGGAAGTGGACTTTACCTCAAAAAGATTTTTCTGAAATAAAATATGTACATTGCGAGATGGAAATGAGGGTGAAGTATTGAATGAAGTAAATGATGAGAGAAATTTCATTTTTAGATCAACTGTAAGTTTACTTATTTTGCACAATGTTGTGTTACAAACATTGCACCTGAGTTCAAAGTTATTACTTTGATTACAATTTATGGCTTCGGACCAAAGCTGTGATTTTTGAATTTTTTATTTATTTGCTTATTTAATTTGTACTTTGTATTTTATTATATTTTTATTTTTGATGAATAACATGTTTGTTTTGCTTATTGTAAGGTAATTCTATAACAATTATATATTTATACAATTTTTTTGCTCACTTTACAATTTATTTTGCACATTATTACACAAGTGTTACAAACATTACATCTGAGGAGTAAGCTATGTAGTACTACTGATTACAATGCCCGGCGTGTCCAAAAATGTCATTTGTTATTTAATTTGAATTTTATATTTGATTTCATGCATTTAAATGGTTAACAGGACTTTAAGTAATTTTTGGTTTGGTAATTATATAACAATATTTATGAATTTTTGCTCAATTCTTGTTTTTGAAATAAGCTTTTGCTAATGTCATTTCAAACTTTTATTATGTTTGATTCATGTATAGAAAGTTGTATAAAACAGTTCAGTCAAGCATTAAATAATGTTTTTTCATCAAAAACATTGTACAAACTGTTCAATGTAAAGCACACAAATTCACATGGCTACAATGTTTAAAGGAATAGTTCACCCAAAAAATGAAGTTCTGTCATCATTTACTCACCCTCAGTTTGTTCCAAACCTGTATGAGTTTCTTTCTTCAGCTGAACACAGAAGGTGATATTTTGAAGAATGTTGGTAACCAAACAGTTGACAGTAGCCATTGACTTCAATAGTATGAAAAAAATACTATGGAAGTCGATGGCTACCGTCAACTGTTTGGTTACGACATTCTTCAAAATATCTTCTGTGCTTAGCTGAAGCAAAGAACTCATACTGGTTTGCAACAACATGAAGGTGTGTAAATGAGAGAATTTTCATATTTCGGTGGACTATTCTTTTAAGTAATTACTGTACAACACTTGGACACATGTTTATTAGCGCACAGCAAATCATAACAACTTTGTCTAAAAATGTAACATTTTCACCTTCACAGGGAAGAACCATACCGATAGGAATTGTTGATGACAGGAATTTGTATTTGTTTCTTACAACACCAATGATTCTCTCCACATGTATCCTCAGGTGAGCGATGCGTCTTGTTTCCTCTACATCCTTCGCTTCCAGCTGCTGTTGTCCCTTTGTAAATGCTGGAACTTTTACTTCAGCACACATCAATCCCACACTCTCTTTTATGTCAAACCCTCGATCCGCTAATACCAAGTCACCTGGCAGTAATTTGTCCAGAAATCCACAGTTCTCAGTAATTCGTTTGTCACTGGTGCGCCCACCCCATCCTTTGGAGATGAAAGAAATTACTCCTTGTGGAGTAATGCTTATTAGGTATTTCAGAGTGTGACTGTGCTTGTAACTTGAAAATGTCTGTGCCCTTGCCTGAAGATTTGAGGGTCGTTCAATAAAAACGTCAAAGCAGTCCACAATGGCAGCAATGCGATTTCCAAATGCCTCCACAAACTGGTGTGGCATACTGACTCGCAAACTCTCTCTGTCTGGCCAGTGCACAAGTGGAGACAAGCGGGAATACAAAACACTCACAGTTTCCTTAAAGGCAGCACTAACAGTATCTCGGTGTACACTGAATAGATGAGCTATGTGTTGAATTGGCAGATCCAACCTGAGGATAAAGGTGAGAAGAACCATCTGAAAAGGTGTAACTTTTTTTTTTTCCGGAGGCAGAAATGGCATGATGTGGCTCAATAAAACCTGAAAGATGGCATAACTCTGAAGAGCAGTGTAATATTTTACTTTAACACCGTCATCTTTAAAAAAAATCCTCTATTATTTTGTGTTTATTAAGTTCTTGCTTCAGCTGTCTGTTTTCATCTAGTAGGCGATTTATTTCAGCATGTCTAGACTGACAGAGCTCACATTCCTGTACTCCGTGGTCATGAGGACTTTGTACTGGGTCATCATCCTGTCGTGTCTGCTCCCTCTCCTCCATGTCCTGTCGTGTCCGCTCCCTCTCCTCCATGTCCTGTCTCACCTCCCTTTCCTCCACGTCCTGTCGTGTCTGCTCCCTCTCCTCCACGTCCTGTCGTGTCTGCTCCCTCTCCTCCACGTTCTGTCGTGTCCGCTCCCTCTCCTCCACGTTCTGTCGTGTCCGCTCCCTCTCCTCCACGTCCTGTCGTGTCCGCTCCCTCTCCTCCACGTTCTGTCGTGTCCGCTCCCTCTCCTCCACGTCCTGTCGTGTCCGCTCCCTCTCCTCCATGTCCTGTCGTGTCCGCTCCCTCTGCTCCACGTCCTGTCGTGTCCGCTCCCTCTCCTCCACGTTCTGTCGTGTCCGCTCCCTCTTCTCCCTTTCCTGTCTCACCTCCTCCATTACCTGCTGTCTCACCTCCACTTCCTCACTGAAAATCTGTTAAAGAGTGAACTTTTTTTTATTGAACTTTCAAAATTAAAAAATATCCAGTAAGTTCACAAGACATTTAACAATTGTAACTTTTTGAAACATTTTAACATTTTAAAACAGCAATAACTTTCACATTTTGAAATTAAAATTAAAGGGCATCCAAAACATTTTAAATTCATATAATAGTGGCACTGTTTTTAGGCTTTTAGATTTTTTTTTACTAAACTTTATATATTCTAAATAAACTTACAAAGATGTTTGGAATGTAGCAAAATTGGGTTTGAGTTACAACATGTAGTCTGATGAAAATAAAAATGTCCTTAAAAAAGGACAATATTTTTCTTTTGGAAAAGTTGTGTTCATATACCATGTTACATCTTAAACAATAAAATGCATCTTCTCTTTCAGTTGTACTGCTTTATCTTCTTGTGCTTTCTCCACTGCTTCACTTTGCACCCTGTCGTCCACTTTCTCTCCAGACCTCCCATGTCTCCTTAAGTGACGTGAAAACCTGTTTTGGTCTGAAACTTTCACTTCATTGTGGCCCAAAAGCAAAGATGGTGCCCAGTCAGGATGGGTGTCAAACATTTCATACGCTGGCTGTCCTATACACATAGAAATGTCATATGTTATACATGCTGATGGAAACCTGTACGTCATGTCAGCACTATCTCAAGCTTACAGAAGACCCTAACAAAAATGAACCATGGTTTTACCACAATTAAAATATGTCACACCATTGGTTTTTTTTTTTTTTTTTTTCTTCTCAGAGCACACAGGTGCTGTTTTTTTTTATATCAACAGCTGCTTACATTACCTAATTTTAACGAAGGCCTACTCCTGGCTTAAGCTAAGCCCTGTCTGTGAAACAGGACCTAAAAGTTCATACTTCATAACGTCATAAGACCTGGTTTTTGAGGAAATTTCAAAACAAAAAGCAAACCACGGGACTCACCCGATTGAAAATGCAGAGAACACACTTTCATTGACTTAGAGATGTTGCTATAACTTATGTCTTTTCGTCTTGTTGCCGCAATCCACGCCATGCGACGTCTTTTCGTTACCTCCTCAACATGTTTTCCTTCGCGTTGTTTACAAGTTGGAAAATGGAAAAAACGTATCCGATTGTTCAGTTTTTTTCCTAAACGACTGTGTGACTTGCTATTGCAGTTTTTAATGCAGCAGGAAGTACCAACCATAACGATATTTTCCAAAATCGCAACAGAAAGTCAAAACACCGCATCAAACACACTAGCAGAAAACAAGCGCGATCCTTTCAATATGGCGTCTACCAACAAGGTTACCCAGAATTCAACGCGACGTGACGTCACATTCGTATTCTCTATACACAGATCTAATATAAACATGCCATTTCTTTCCCACCTGTTTACGTTCAGACATAACCGACAATGTTTATGTAAATTATATGTGTTTTTGACATAACGTTGTGTGTATTTGACAGTTTAAGTGCAATAAGACATGAAAGAGAACATCGTGTTTTGCTTCCACTCAAATGGGCTATTTTTCAACAATGGATGAAGCAAGGCAAGTTCATTTATATAGCACATTACATACACAATGGTAATTCAAAGTGCTATACATAAAAAATAAATAAAAAAGTCATTTTTTTAAAACATTTTCAAAATTATTTAAAATTAATTAAAACGTTAATAATAGAAAATGATGATACAGTACATAGATTGCAATCAGTCTAACGTAGCACAGTGCTCATTCAATAATAACACAACTAAACAGATGTGTTTTGAGTCTAGATTTGAATGTAGCTACTGATTTAGCACATCTGATTTCTTCTGGAAGCTGGTTCCAACTGCGGGTGGAATAATAACTAAAAGCGGACTCCCCTTGGTATTCTAACTGAACGTTTATCCTAATGGGAAAAAAAAAAATTTCTGAAAAAAGGTGATTGTTAGGCTTATATTCAGTGAGCATATCTGCAATGTATTGAGGTCCTAGGCCATTGAGTGATTTATAAATGAGTATTAATACACTAAAATCAATCCTAAATGTAACTGGAAGCCAGTGTAAAGACCTGAGGACTGGTGTGATATGCTCAGATTTTCTGGTTCTAGTCAGAACCTGACAGCAGCGTTCTGGATTAGCTGCAGCTGTCTAATGGTCTTTTTGGGACGGCCGGTGAGGAGACCATTACAACTGTCCACCCTGCTGGTGATAAAGGCATGAACAAGTTTCTCCAAGTCTTGACTGGAAACAAAACATTTAATTTTTGCAATGTGTTTGAGATGATAGTATGCTGATTTAGTTATTGCTTTGACATGACTTCTGAAACTAAGGTCTGACTCCAGAATCACACCAAGATTCCTGACTTGATTTTTAGTTGTCTGACCCCCTAGAGTCAAGGTATTCATTCATTTTGAGATCTTCGTCTTTGTTTCCAATTGCAATGACTTCAGCACATCCAACTGTTAATTTCATCAAAGCATTAACAGAGGGAGTCAATGGGGCTGTAGTCAATTGGAGATAAGGCTAGGTAAATCTGGGTATCATCTGCATAGCTGTGATATGTGGCAATTTGGTTCTTTATCATTATTTGACTCAGTGGAAGCATATACAGACTGAACAAGAGTGGCACACGGACTGAGTCTTGAGGGACTCTACATGTCATGGACTTATGATCTCCTATACTCACATAATAACCCCTCCCTTCTAAGTATGAACTGAACCCTTTAAGGACCATCCCAGAAAGCCCAACCCAGTTTTCCAGTCTCTCTAGAAGTATGTTATGATCGACAGTGTCAAATGCAGCACTGAGATCGAGTAGTACCAGCACTGATAATTTGCCAGAATCAGAATTTAAGCGAATATCATTTAGGATTTCGAATATAATTTATCTTAATGAGTGCTGTCTCTGTGCTGTGTTGCGGTCGGAAACCAGATTGAAAATTAGGTATCCATTTGAGTTTAAGTATTTGTTCAGCTGATTAAAAACAACCTTTTCAGTAATCTTGCCTATAAAAGGAAGATTTGATATTGGTCTATTGTTGCTCAATATGGTGTTATCCAGCTCTTTTTCAGGAGGGGATTAACAACTGCAGTTTTCAGGGAGTTTGGAAAAGTCCCAGAAAGAAGTGAGGCGTTCACCACTTCTAATAGATCTGCTTCTAAACAGTTAAGCACCTTTTTGAAAAAATATGTGGGAAGTGTGCCAAGATAGCATGTTGACGATTTAAGGCGCTGTACTATTTCTTCCAAAATGTTGCTATCAATATTGCTTGAAAACAGACATCGTAACTTCTTTTTGAGATTGTGGTTGAATCTGTCTGACCTCTGCATAATTTTGTGCTAATCGCCTTCCTGATATTATTGATCTTCTCAGAAAAGAAGGAAGCAAACTCTTTGCATTTGCTGTCGGAGAGCATTTCACTGGGAAACTGACTTGGGGGGGGTTTGTTAGTCTCTCAACAGTAGCAAAAAGAGTGCGAGTGTTGTTTAAGTTATTGTTTATAAGGTTTGAGAAGAAGGTCTGTCTGGCTGTGGCTAGTTCCACATTGAAAGCTTGAAGGCTGTCTTTATAGATGCTATAATGAATTTCAAGTTTCGTCTTCCGCCACATACGCTCAGCTTTTCTGCATTGTCTTTTCATAATCTGTACTGCTGTTGGGTGTTTATCTAATAAATTATCTGTGGGGTCTTTTGAGCTGCAATCACAACACCTTCTGGGGACACCTGATATGAATGTTCATTTTTGGACACCAAAAATGAAGATTGCCCCATGATTTACTCACCCTCAAGCCATCCTAGGTGTATATGCCTTTCTTTTTCTTTCATATAATACGCACAGCGTTTATTAAAAAATGTCCTGGCTATTTCCACTTTATTATGGGGGGTCTAATGGTTGAAGGCCCAAAAAATGCAATCCACTCCATCATAATTACTCCACATGGCTCAGGGGGTTAATCAAGTCCTTCTTAAAGGGATAGTTTCACTACCCAAAAATTACAATGGATGTTTATCTGCTTACCCCCAGGGCATACAAGATGTAGGTGAATTTGTTTCTTCAGTTGAACACATTTGATGATTTTTAAGTCCAACCGTTGCAGTCTATCAGTCGTATAATGCATGGCAATGGTAACAAAGTCTATGAGTGTAAAAAAACATGCACAGACAAATCCCAATTAAACCCTGCGGCTCGTGACGACACCTTGATGTCCTAAGACCTGAAACGATCGGTTTGTGCCAGAAACCGCACAGTATTTATATCATTTTTTACCTCTAAGTACACCACATGTCCAACTCCTTTGAGCACCGCACGTCTTCCGGTGTTGAATGTGTAACGCGCTCTGGCGCGTATTTTACGTTAATGGGGTGTGTTTTTGTCGCGGGAGGAGCAAAAAACGACCGCCAACAGTTATTACATAAAATGTTGCAACAATATATTGTGATATTCTCAATGTTACTCAGAAGTCAGGATACAGGTTTAACTCATTCGAATACTAATGCTTAATGTTACACTGTCAGATATGCAAAAGAAATCTATCGTATCTCTTGCTCTGGCTACTGTGTATAGACCACCAGGGCCGTATACAGATTTCCTAAAAGAATTTGCAGATTTCCTCTCAGACCTATTGGTTACTGTTGATAAAGCGCTAATTTCGGAGATTTTAATATGCACGTTGATAATACAAATGATGCATTAGTACTTGCGTTTACTGACCTAATAAACTCTTTTGGCAAAATGTCACCGGGCCCACTCATCCTTTTAATTATACGCTTGATTTAATTATATCGCATGGAATTGATCTTACTGATATAGATATCGTACCTCAAAGCGATGATGTTACTGACCATTTCCTTGTATCATGCATGCTGCGTATTACTGATATTAACTATATGGCTCCGCATTATCGTCCGGGCAGAACTATTGTTCCAGCCACCAAAGACAGATTCACAAATAACCTGCCTGATTTATCTCAACTGCTCTGTGTACCAATAATTACACATGAACTAGACGAAATAACTAGCAATTTGGGCACTATCTTCTCTAATACATTATAAGCTGTTGCCCCATCAAATTGAAAAAGGTTAGAGAAAAACATACTGCGCCATGGTACAACAGTAATACCCATTCTCTCAAGAAAAAAACTTGTAGTCTTGAGCGCAAATGGAGAAAAACTAACTTGGAAGTTTTTATAATTGCGTGGAAAAACAGTATGTCCAGCTATAGACAGGCTCTAAAAGCTGCCAGGGCCGAGCATATCCACAAACTCATAGAAAATAACAAACAATCCTAATTTTATTTAGCACAGTGGCTAGATTAACAAATAACCAGACGCCACCCCATCTCAATATTCCCTCACAGTTTAATAGTAATGACTTTATGAATTTCTTCACTGATAAAATAGATAACATCAGAAATACAATAACAAATGTAGATTCTACAGTGTATAATACTACAGCTTCATTCATCGCACCAAAAGATAAACTGCAGTGCTTTACAGCTATAGGACAGGAAGAGCTAAATAAACTTATCACTGTATCTAAATCAACAACATGCCTGTTAGATCCTGTACCCACTAAATTATTGAAAGAGTTGTTACCTGTAGCAGAAGAACCGCTTCTCAATATTATTAACTCGTCGTTGTCTTTAGGTCACATCCCAAAACCATTCAAGCTGGCGGTTAAGCCTCTTATTAAGAAACCACAACTAGATCCTAGTGAACTGGCAAATTACAGACCCATCTCAAATCTTCCTTTTATGTCTAAAATTTTAGAAAAAGTTGTGTCTGCTCAATTGTGCTCCTTCCTGCAAAAAAATTATCTCTATGAAGTATTTTAGTCAGCCCCCCCATAGCACAGAAACTGCACTTGGTAAAATTACAAATGACTTGCTTCTTGCGTCAGACCAAGGCTGTATATCATTGCTAGTTTTACTTGATCTTTGTGCTGCGTTCGACACTATAGATCATTATATACTCATAGATCGATTACAAAACTACAGGTATTCAAGGGCAGGCTTTAAGATGGTTTAGATCCTACCTGTCCGATCGCTACCACCTTGTTCATTTAAATGGGGAGTCATCTCAATTATCACCAGTAAAATATGGAGTGCCACAAGGATCTGTCCTAGGTCCTCTGCTATTTTCGATATACATGTTTGCCCCTTGGTAATATTATTAGAAAATATGGGATTAGTTTGTTATGCTGATGATACTCAACTATATCTCAACAAGACCAGATGAAACTTCTAAATTATCTAAGCTTAACAGAGTGTGTTAAAAATGTAAAATATTGGACGACCAATAATTTTCTCTTAATAGATTCGGATAAGACAGAGATATTACTTACTGGACCAAAAAGCAGTACACAGAATCTCGTGGATTACATGTTTGCAATAGACGATGTACGTTTACTCCTCGTACAGTCATAGCTGGGTGTTATATTATTAGCAACTTAATTAGCATATTTCCCATGTTACAAAAACAGCATTCTTCCATCTTTTAAACATTGCCAAGTTACGAAACATGAAACCTGTTTCTGATGCAGAAAAGCTCGTTCATGCATTCATGACCTCTAGACTGTACTATTGTAATGCAACGCTTAATCTTGTTTGTCCTTCAATCACTCAATAAACCAAGTATTACAGGTAGTCCCAAAAAATGCAGCGTCTATAGTCCTTACCAGTCAAGAAAATCTGATCATATTATTCCACTTTTACAGTCGATCTGCCCTGGCGTACCTTTTTAATTTTCCTAATTTTCGTATCATTAGTACAAAATCTATTACTGTCCTCGAAGGCCCAGTTAATGCGGGTTAGCGAATACCTGCGTACCTAACTAAGTACTCTTCCGACCAACTCCAATTCCAGCACCTAGCATCCCTAGAGGTCGCCAAATCTGGACTTTTTGGTATGCCTAGGATAGCAAAGTCTACAAGAGGGAAGCTTGTTCTCATTTGGCTCCCATCACTCCTTGAATAGCCTTGCCCATAGAAAGTTCGGGTCTTGTTCAGACCACTCTCTCTGTCAATCGCCGTGGTACTAGGATGTTACACAAGCTTCACCTGAGATGACCGAGAACACCTGAGAAGAGATGATGCAACCCCTCAGAGGCCCTCAGATGATGCCAACCATGAAACAACTTACAGAACTACCACATTTTGCTATAAGTTTGATTGCATCATATAATAATTGCTGTTAATATTGTTCATAAATAAATTGATTTTTCCGTACTGCTGGTTCGTCTGGTCAGAGGAGAACTGGTCCCCCGACTGAGCCTGGTTTCTCCCAAGGTTTTTTCTCCATTCTGTCCCTGATGGAGTTTTGGTTCCTTGCCGCTAGTGTTGTTTTTTTTGTGGTTTTGTTTTATTCTGTCGCCTCTGGCTTGCTTTGTTGGGGACACTTCATTTCCTGCGATATCGTTGACATGATTGCAAAGATATTATTTAAACTGAGCTGGATATTGACATCACTGAATTCAATGATGAACTGTCTTTAACTGAAAAATGTGTGTTTACTATTGTCATTCTGCATTATTGTCACACTATTTTCCTAATTAATGCTGTTCAGTTGCTTTGACACAATCTGTATTGTTAAAAGCGCTATATAAATAAAGGTGACTTGACTTGACTTGACCTGAACACAAGACGAGAGCGATGCAGTAGGAACGAAAAAAGGTTTATATTGTTAAAATTAATTTATTATGGCTATAAACAACTTTATAATACTTTATGGTTGATGATGATAAATTGTTTTAGAATACTGATTGCTGATTTAAGCGTGGATGCATTGTGAAGGTCCTATGAATCCACAGCAGGTGTTTATTGAACCGTGAAACTCAGGGTTTGGTGAGTTTATTTGTATTTTATTTCTTTGAAAGATGTATTTTGTGTTGCCATGCATGTCATTATGCACACTGTAAAGATTGTTTTCAATTTATCTGAATGTTTATACTATACAACTTATTGCGAAATGTTGAATGATGTACACTGCTTAGTTATGAATGAATATCAATTTGCACATTCTCAATATGTCTAAGATATAGCACACATTCATTACGAAAGTTGAGATGGATGTTTAAACATTTTAAAGAGGGTCAAGGGTTGAAAATAAATTTTACTGAATGTTAAGGACACTGCTTTGGTAAAACAGGTCAGGTTTATTGCTTGAGTTTAAACCCCCCTCATGGATTTTTGCTGTGACACTTTAATTATAATTTGTTGCATCAACTTTCCGTTATATCAACTTTCTTCAGTTAGTAGGACATTCTTTTTCACTGTACATTTTTTTGAACTGGCAGGATTTAACTGATTTTGCACTCACCCACTGGACATATGTGGCGGTAGGAGCAAACGACAGACACAGTGGGTGTGGCATCAGGCCTCGGAGAGGCTTTTATTTAACAGAAAATAAACATAAAATATCCAAAACGGGGAATAAAGTGTCCGAAGGGGAAGGCACAAAGAGGACACCAGATTCCCTGTTTATTTTGGACACTCCTGTATATATGTCATGTTCATATATCTTTAAATAAAAAAGTCACTAAAATCTAATCTTTCTTTGAAATAAAACAATTGAAAATAGGAGGAAATATCATTATGAAATAAATGTTTATTCTCTAATACATATAGTATTGGCACAATTATTGGCACCCTTTTATTCAACACTTTTTGCAACCTCCATTTGTCTTACTATGAGTCTGAGTCTTTCCTATAATGCCTGGTGAGTTTGGAAAACACCTGACAAGAGATCAGTGACCATTCCTTCATAGAGAATCACTCCAGATGCTTCAGATTCACATCTCCATGTGCAATGTACCTCCTACGTTCACTCCCCTCAATTGTCTATAGGGTTCTAGTCAGGGACTCTGGATGGCCATGGCAGAACCTTAATTTTTGGTTCAGTGACCTATTTTTGTTTTGATTTTCATGTTGTTTTGGATCATCCAAACTCTGCCCATTATACGATGTCTAGCAGAGTCAGTCAGTTTAGAATTTTTATGATTTGATCTGTTGGTATTTGCTGGAATCCATAGGTGCTTTTTCACTGTTGGGCCAAACTCAGTGCTTAACTGTTCCATTGTGTGCCGATCCTGCCCAGTCGGCATGACACTGGTTTCCCGTTTTCCCCTTGTGGGCTCAATAGAAAACTCTAATACAACTCCCTTAGTCTCTGCCGGGTAACTCAAGTGTTTACAATAACGTTAAATGAGGATGGGTAAATACGACCGTTTATAAGGAGATGAAACATTTGGTCCCACTTTATATTAATTGGCCCTAATATTTGTGTAATTACATAGTAACTAGATATATACATAGTATGTAACCACAGTGTGAGTACACATTGGTACATAGTATCTACAGCTGTAATGTTTGTGTAACTAACAACTAATTCCAGTTGATTTAGTGTTTTTGTTAGTTTTTCCTGTTTTTTTTCAACACGAAAATCATTTTCACCATGGATGAACAGCTGAACATATCGACCAGAACACACCACAATCTCCGATTATTCGGATGTTTTGCTGTACATTGTTGTCGGGGGAGCTGTGGCGTTGATCAAGCGCTTCAGGACGCGCAGATTGGGGAAGAGAGCCGGTGTGCTCGTGAAGCTCAGACAGTGCGGATTTTGAATGCCATTGCCTACCATCCATCTTGCAAATCTCCCCTCTCTACCCAACAAAACGGACAAACTCATTCTGCTCTCCTGGACAAATAAGGATTTCTCACACTCTGCTGCTCTGTGTTTTTACGGAAACCTGGCTGAATGATGCCACACCAGACAGCACGCTACATCTGCCGAGCTTCCAGCTGTTCAGAGCAGACTCCGACGCAGAATCAATGGGGAAATCGCGTAGCGGCAGGACATGCTTTAACATCAATGAAAGGGGGTGTACAGATGTAACAGTGCTAAAGAAGATGTGCTGTCCCGATCTAGAAGCGCTCTTCATAAACTGTAAACCGTTCTACTTACCGTGGGAGTTTCACTCGTTCATTCTCGTGAGTGTTTACATTCCTCCGCAAGCGCACGTGAGCCTGGTTTAGCAAAAACTTGCTGATCAGATCACAGAGACAACAACACTCTGACTCTGTTTTAATCATTCTTAGGGACTTTACTAAAGCAAATCTCTCCCGTGAACTGCCAAAATACAAACAGCATGTTGCATGTCCCACCAGAGACAGTAATATTGTCACAAATCAAGCCTCCGTGGCTCCCTCCGATCCCCACCAGAGGGAACCCTCACCGGAGTACTAACTGTTCCTTAGGACTTCATTTCCCATCATCCCATGCCTGACTTTGATTACTTGCACAGGTGCTGATCATTACCATGACTATATAAGCAGTGCCTGCCTTACCCTCATTGCGAAGTCTTGTTTTGCTACTGCTGACATTTCTGAGCGTTAATACCTTGTTTGATTACCTGTTGCGTACCTGGATTGTTTAGACCTGTCTGATTGTTTGCTGCCCGCCTCTTTGATCTTGCCCTGTGTTTGATTTACTCTCTCCTCTGTCTGCCGCCGTCCTCGACCCCTTTGCATGGACTCTGGTTACGATTCTGCCTTGCCTACTTTACCCCTGTATGCTGTCGACTGAACTCTGCCTGTCTATTGTTAATAAAGCTGCACATGGATCCCAACGTCACTGAATCCTCATTACAAATATGTTGGATCACTGTTACACAGCAATAAAGGATGCATATCACTCTGTCCCACGAGCATCTTTGGGGCTCTCTGATCACTGCCTGGTTCATCTTATACCAACCTACAGGCAAAATTTTAAATCTGCTAAACCTGTAGTAAAGACTGTAAAGAGATGGACCAACGGTTTTACAAGCCTCTTTCGACTCCACTGATTGGAGTGTTTTTGATGCTGCTACCACCGATCTGGACGAGCTCACAGATTCTGTAACATCCTACATTCGTTTCTGTGAGGATATATGCATTCCTACCAGGACTTATTTAACATTCAACAATGATAAGCCGATGGTTTACAGCAAAACTCAGACATCTCCGTCAGGCCAAAGAGGATGCCTACAGAAATGAGGACAGAATCTTGTACAATCAGGCCAGGAGAGATTAGAGTGGCTAAAAGGACCTACACTAACAAGTTGGAAGATCAGTTCACTTCCAATGACTCAGCTTCAGTGTGGAAAGATCTGAAAGCCATCACCAACTACAAGACACCATCCCCCAGCACTGAGGCGAATCAACAACTTGCTGAAGACCTGAATGAGTTTTATTGTAGATTTGAAATGCCCCACACCCATTCTGACCATCTCTCTACACAACCGTTAACACTTCCTGTAACTCCCATCTCCCCCACTCCTGCACTTCAGATCAGTGAAGATGATGTGCGTCAGGTCTTCAGAAAGAACAAGAGAAGAAAGACACCAGGTCCAGACGGTGACACCAGCCTGTCTGAAATCCTGTGATGACCAGCTGGCCCCCATCTTTTCACAGATCTTCAATAGATCTCTGGAGCTGTGTAAAGTTCCCTGCTGCTTCAAACGCTCCACCTTCATTCCGGTCCCCAAAAAGCCCAAAAATCACTGGACTTAACGACTACAGACCTGTGGCACTAACATCTGTCGTCATGAAGTCGTTTTCGAAAAACTTGGTTCCTGCTTATCTGAAGACATCACTGACCCTATGGAGCCCCTGCATTTGCTGACCGGCAAACAGTCCTGACATGTTCGTTAAACATGGGACTGCACTTCATCGTGCAACATCTGGACAAAACAGGGACTTATGTGAGGATCCTGTTTGTGGACTTTAGTTCGACCTTCAACACCATCATCCCAACACTCCTCCAAACCAAACTAACCCAGCTCTCTGTCCCTAACTCTATCTGTCAATGGATCACCAGCTTCCTGACAGACAGGCACCAGCTAGTGAGGCTGGGAATTCATGTCGAAATATCCGCACCACCAGCACTGGTGCTCCTCAGGGTTTTGTTCTCTCTCCACTGCTCTTCTCCCTTTACACCAATGACTGCACCTCTAAAGAACCCTCTGTAAAGCTCCTGAAGTTCGCAGATGACACTACAGTCATCGGTCTCATCCAGCATGGCGACGAGTCTGCTTACAGACAAGAGGCTGAGCAGCTGGCTGTCTGGTGCAGTCTTAACAACCTGGAGCTGAACATGCTCAAAACAGTGGATATGATAGTGGACTTCAGTGAGGAATAACCCTCCTCCCCCCCCCCCCCCCCGCACTCTCCCCAACTCACCATCATAGACTTACTGTGGCGCAGTGGAGAAATTCAAGTTTCCTTGGTCCATCATCTCCCTGGACCTAAGTGGGACACTCACATTGACCCATTGTAAACACGGCCCACAAAGTTGACGTCCTTCACTTCGCTGTGAAGATTAACCTGCCACAGGAGCTGCTGAAACAGTTCTACTCAGCCGTCATTGAGTCTGTCCTGTGCACTCAATAACTGTCTGGTTGGAATCCGAATACTACAGAGAACAGTTTCGGACTGCTGAAAGTATTATTGGTGCTCCCCTGCCCACCCTTCAAGAACTGTATACATCCAGAGTGAGGAAAAGGGCTCAGAAAATCATTCTGGATCCATCACATCCAAGCCATCCCCTTTTTGAACTTTTGCCATCTGGCCGGCGCTACAAAGCCCCAAATACCAGGACAGCCAGGCACAAGAAAAGTTTCTCCCCCCAGGCAATCTACCTTATGAACAGCTAAATGTTCCCCACATAATGCAATAAAATGTGCAATAACCTTATATTTATTTGTTACCACCTACATCCTAGAACATCCCTGCATCTCATTCTATTCTATTCCATTCTATCATCTATCGGCACATTGTACATCATTTGATATTATCATTTTAATTTTAATTTATATTTAAAGGGGTCATATGATATGATTCAATTTTTCCTTTCTCTTTAGAGTGTTACAAGCTCTTGGTTCATAAAGAAGATCTGTAAAGTTGCAAAGACTAAAGTCTCAAATCCAAAGAGATATTCTTTATAAAAGTTAAGATTCAACCACGCCTACCTAAAACGGCTCGTTCTAACACGCCCCCACATGTCTACGTCACGATGTGGAAGTATTTGCATAATGCCGCCCAAATGTTCCGCAAAGAAAGAAGGCATAACTTTTATACTCGCTGTAGTATTGTTTGTTTGCCGCCGCCGCCATGTCGTGAAGATGTGGTTTCGTTGTGAAAGCGAAACTACTTTGTTTGGCCTTCCAAAAGAGGACTCTGTCCGCTTTAGTCCCCATGCCTAGAGTTTTGCCGTGCTGGCGCATGAGAAAGAAATACATCATTATCATGCTGTGGATCGCCTGATTCCGCCAGGGTCGTCACATGTTTGTTGACCGCAAGCCCCCCGGTGTCACGTCAATCCGCCCGCCACCCCACCGCTCACTCTATGCCCCAGGCGCCACCGCTCACTATAGCCCTCTGGCCTCCGCTCACTCTAGCCCGCTGTGTGTTTCTTTGTGAAAGCGAAACTACTTTTTTTGGCTTTCCAAAAATGGACACAACTAGAAATTTGTTAAGTTGTATTTACAACACTGTTCCAACAGTTTAACCCAAATATCCAGATGCGTGCAGTGCATTTTATGGAGGACTGTTTCCTGATCCTGGGAGAGTAGACTACAATGCCGGCTGTTCTGACTCACAGACTGTAAGTACGTTTTTTATATTTAAAGAATTTGCCACTGATGATTCAAATGCGAGTTTTGAGAAGTGTAGAGTAGCGCTTGTTGTTTGTCATTTCTCCACTCACAAATGCAGACATGGTTTTATGTTTAAGCGGTGCGATGCAATGCAACGCTTAAAAAGACAGTATAAGTAATTATAATCTGTAATTATGTCCCCACTGTATGTAACAAATGCCTCGTTTATAATGTGTTTTTTTTTAATGTTTTTGGTCTCGTCGCGTGCGCTCGTCCTCCGGCCTGACAGGGCATCACAATATGGTAAGGGGCGTAACATTTCCGTCACACGCTTGAGGTATTCGGCCAATCACAATGCACTGGATAGCTGGCCAATCTCGCTTTTCAGACCGATGAGCTTTGTAAAAATCTACGTGTTTCAGAAAGGTGGGGCATAGAGGAGAAACAATAATGTACAGTATGTGGAAAATAATGTGTGTTTTTTAACCTTAAACCGCATAAACACATTTCATTACACAAAATACACAAAATAATGTTCTTTTTAGCAACATAATATGACCCCTTTAAATTAGTGTCTATTTATGTTTACATATGTGTATTTTTTATTCTCATCTTATTTTTTTTATTGTCTGAGTGGTGTTGTTGTCTCTGTGTACTGGAAGCTTATGTCACTAAAACAACAAATTCCTTATATGTGCAAGCATACTTGGCAATAAAGCTCTTTCTGATTCTGATTCTGCCAGCACGGTTAGCTAACAACAGCCCAATGGTGGAAATTGGCTCATAAATAGTCCAATGGAATGGTGAGATGTCACGGAATAGAGAGACCTCATGAAATAGAGACCAGGAAGCCTAAAAGCGCATCTGAAACAAACAGCATTAGCATCTGTGTCTTCAGCAAGCACACTGTGTGTGTCAGTCATATCTGTTGTTTGTCAGTGCCTGTGCACAATCACAACAATGTTCAGTATGGCAAGCAAGAAAAACAGGCAGCATTTTAGACAGTGTGTTCTTCCCATTATGGGTGAGAATACACACGATCGTTGTGCTGTTTGTTTGGGAGCAGAGCATGCACAGTCAGCTCTCGAGGGGGCTGATTGTGTGCATCGTGCTCCTGCTGTGAACGCTCTGCTTCTGCCGGACACACTTCGAGGAGTGAGTCCATGTTTGCAATCCTTGCAGATCTGGTTCCGCTGTGGGGATCACATATAGATCTAGTGGAGGGGTTGGAGACGTGGCTTGCCCGTTCTTCGCCTTCACCCCCTGGATCTAGTGTGCTTTCTCGGGGTTTGGAAGCCCATGCTGCAGTCTCTTCCCCTCCGAGTGAGAGCTCGTTGCTTAGGCTATCTTCCTCAGAGGAGGCTGATGTTGTTAGCATTGATACAGAAGAGATTGAGGACTTGCCACCTCAATCTCTTGCATATGAGCAGACTGCATTTAGTTTGCTTGTTTCTTTCTGCCCTCACTACATCATTGGTGTGGATCCACATGATTTATATGTGTGGTTTGTTTGGGATCAGACCACATACAGTCAGCTCTTGAGGGAGCTGGCTGTGTTCATTCATAAAATGTCCCAACATGTACAATGTGCACCATCTGGAATGTTTAGCTCTGCTCCCATTGGTGTTTCTTCTCGAAGAAAGTGCAATATAGAATCGAGTGGTTCAGATCTTGCATTGCTGAGGCAACGCATGCATTACAGGTCTGCAACAAAATAATGCCGGGGGGAAACTGTGAGCAGATGGGAGGTTCCCTTTCTCTCTATTTCCTCCGACCGCATGAAAACATACTAATGTGTTTGCAAGCTATTATTCATGATTCTCTTAAATTGCATATATTATTATTAAATTCAGCTTAAAGTTTCACTTGTCTGGATGTTTTGCTGCATTTAATTCTGAGGAATTTAATTCAAAAATACAGAACTTTCTTGGGGCACGGAAGCACGCTCTGTGGTTTCTTCCCCCCTGAGTGAGAGCACAGTGTGACACCTTCTTTCCTTCGAGGAGGTTGAAGTAGTCAGCACATCGATACATAAGAAGTTGAGGACTCACCACCTCAATCCATTGCATATGGGGAGTTGGTGGAGGTTGTAACTCATGCTGTAGGTTAAACATTGACTGGCTGGCCGAGAAGCGAGCTGTTTATCTTATAAGAGTAAATTGGATGGACGCACTTCTGCTGTGCTAAATCACAACCTCCACGTCGGGACCTACTGGTTTTCCCTGATCTCCACACCAAGGTGGGTTAAACCATTTTTTGTCCGGCTCTTCAGCCCCTGTGTTGCTAAGTATTCTAACATTAGGGGGCTAAATGAGCAGGGCTATGGGGTGATGCTTAAGTTGGGAGAGATGCCTGCGAGCTATCTGTCCCCAATACAGCATCATCCCTGAAGGCCCCAACATTACCCAAAAAGTGGCTTTGGTGGATAAAGCCTACACGGTGGACCCAGGTCTCAGGGGCTGCTGTGTGGGAGCAGCCCTTGGCATGGGCCAGCTCTTCATTTCGGTGCAGCAAGAAGTCCTGATTCCAGTGGCGTCAGACTTCTGAGGGCAGGTCCCTCAGGAGGCCGGTCTGTTAACCCTGCTACCTTTGTTGCACAGCGGTCTTCAGCGACTGCAGATCACATTGTCCACCTGGAAACGTGGAGGCTCTCATCCTCTGATGAGGTTATCAAGCAACCAGTTCAGTTTGTCCCTGCTGGTCATCTGCTTCAGGGCACCAAGCTGATTGCGCAAGAGACAGTCTCGTGAGACTGGTCATTACATGGTTCACACCTCATTATATGGTGCCTGTCTCTCCTCAGTGCCCTCAGGAGGCCGGTCTGCTAACCCTGCCACCTTTGGTGCTTTGGGGCACAGTGGTCACCAGCGAGCACTGTTCTCAGTTGCCGCCTGGCAATGGTACGGCACGAGAATGCTCATCCTCTCAAGTGAGGGCTCTATAGTGGATAAATTGGTCTCTCTGCCGGTCCTCCACTTCAGGACATCAAATTAAACTCCCTAGCTACAATAGATGCCAGTCCCAAGGGGCTGGAGTCCTTAGCCCTGCTGATACCCCTGCCTCCTCCAGTGCTTCAGGGCTCAGTGGGCTCCAACAAGCGAAGTTCCAAGCTGCCGTCTGGCAACGGTGCGGCACGGGAATGCTCATCCCCTCAAGTGAGGGCGCTAGAGCCATCAGGTCATTCGTTCCCTGCCAGTCATCTGCTTCAAGGCGCCAAACTGACTATTCCAAATACACCAGATGCCAGTCTTGAGAGTAGGGGTGTACAGCAGAGCCAGTATTTGTATCTGAATTTGTAACAATCACAAAAAGATTTGTATCTGTATCTGTATTTGGATAATACCGGAAGTAGGCAGTATTGAACCGGAAGTTCGTACAGTTACTTGAGAAGATCGTTATATCTATGGTTTTACAGCTTTCTTTTTTCATAGTTATCACTGAACAAATATGCTGTGTTTAACCCTTTAGCTGTCAGCCCCCATTTTCAGCATAGACACACAAATGACATACCCAAAATAAAAAGGCTTTCTTACTAGATACATAATCAACATATGTTCACAAAGCTGACACTTCACAAGTTTACTGTTCAGGAATCAGAATTGCTACTGGATCTTGGTGCTGCGTTTGACACTATAGACCACAACATTATTTTGTGTAGACTACAAAATCATGTTGGTATTAGTGGAATTGTATTGACATGGTTCAAAGCTTACTTATTTGTCTGTCATCAATTCGTAGCAGTGAATGAAAATGTATCATATCGATCACAAGTACAGTATGGAGTACCACAAGGCTCAGCACTAGGGCTGATGCTTTTCACACTTTACATGTTACCCTTGGGAGATATCATCAGGAAACATGGTGTTAGCTTTCACTGTTATGCTGATGATACTCAGCTCTATATTTCTTTGTAGTTCGACAAAACATACCAATTCGCAAAACTAACGGAATGCATAGTTAATATAAAAAACTGGATAACTAGCAATTTACTACTGCTAAATTCTGAAATAACAGAGGTGTTCATTATTGGACAAAAAACCTCTGCATGTAATAACCTAGAACACTGTCTAACACTTGATGGCTGCTCTGTCAGTTCTTCATCAATTAGAAACCTAGGTGTGCTATTTGATAGCAAACTTTACTTTGAAAACCGTGTTTCTAGCATTTACACCCACATTAAAACCCAATTTCCATCTAAAATAGATCTCATTAACGACCTATGCTCTCAGTGTCATGCCGAACTAAGGCCCCCGATATACTTCCAAGCGAAATCGAAAACTGATGTGACGTCATTTCGAACAAAATCCGGCCCAATGAGTTCGGTTTTTGTTCGTTTTGGGAGTTCGAAACGGCTTGCCAAAGCAAACTTTCCAGAAAAGTTTGTTCCAGCTGCACACCCTTCGCACCTACATTGGTCCGTGACAATTAATCATAGTAGATGTGTGCTGGCTCCACCTTCTTTCACATGGACGTCTTCTCTTGGTTCATTTCATCTATTGGTCCCATTGGTGGTGAGATGTCCCAGGTAACTTGAACACCGTGGGAGCCGCTTTATGCTACAATTAAGTTTGCTTTATGATTAATGAACACTGACACCCTGTTTTTCATGTTTAATACTGCGCGTGCTGGTTATGCTTAAAAATGATTATATGTGTAAGTGCCATGTAAATACATGTGATGTGAGAGGAATACTGAGAGGAAACCACGCAGCACATAATTACATATTCATATAAACGTCAGGATGTTCGATAACGTAATAAAAACCGCGTGCCACATATTCAAATTTCGTTTAAAAAACAAAAAACCCCTAAACAAACACTAAAATACTTATTTTTGATATATCGGGGCCTTAAATTCATGACCTTAAGGTTAGATTATTGGAATGCTTTATTGGGTGGTTGTTCTACGTGCTTAATAAACAAACTCCAGCTGGTCTGAAATTCAGCAGCTAGAGTTTTTACTAGAACCACACTCTGTCAGTTTAAATCTATAAACCTAGATTTATAAATCTATAAATCTATAAATCTAGAACCATCTCTTTAACCTAGAATACACATAAAACACTATCAAGTTTCTATAATTCAAATCCTTTAAAGGATTGTTAAGCTGCATTAATTAGGTCAATCGGAAGTGGGAACACCTCCCATAACTCCTGATGTACTTATTACATCGCAAGAAGAATGGCATCAATGCTAATATTAGCCTGTTTCATTCTTATTCCGATGTCACCATAGCCACCCGGATCCCGGATCCCGTTCCCTTTCCAGACAAATGGTCACCCCGTATCCACCCAGATCTGGTCTGACCAGATGGTGGATCAGCACCTAGAGGCAACCTCTACAGCCCTGAATGTAAGTGGAGACCATGTCAACTAGATGAGCCCTAGAGGCAGATCTCCTGCGAAGACCTTGTCAACGAGACGGCCATCGGGACAAGATCATGGTAACCAGAGCCCTCTGCACAATCTGACTTGTGTTGCAGCCTGGAATTAAAATGCATCATGCTGGTTTTGTCTGGCCAGAAGAGAACTGGCCCTCCGACTGAGCCTGGTACCTCCCAATGATTTTTTCTCCATTACTATCACCGATGGAGTTTTGGTTCCTTGCCACTGTCGCCTTTGGCTTGCTTAGTTGGGGATGCTTAATTTCTAGCAGTATTGTCGGATTTGATTAGGCCTCAGACACTATTGGAAGAGAGCTGAACTGCTTGATGACATCACTGAATCAACAATAAACTGACTTTAACTGAAAAATTGACTGTTTTTTATTGTCCTCTTGCATTATGGACAAACTATTTTCCTGTTTGACACTGTAAAGCTGCTTTGACACAATCTGTATTGTATAACTTACTTAGACTTAGATTCTCCCGCGCTGTTCTGTGCATTGGGAGCAAGTTGACGTCCGGCGATGCATTTCTTTATTGGTCACCCGATCTCGATATGTGATCTTCAGGATGCGTCTCAGGCATCGTTGTTGGAACGTATTAAGGCGCCCGATGGTTTTGGCTGTCAAATTACATGTACCGCAAGCGTAGATAGCCGTTTGAATGACAATGGAATTGAGCAGCCATACCTTGGTCTCACGGCCGCTACTATTTGTGCACCATAATGGTTGGAGACTTTGCAGGACTGTTGTAGCTTTCCCAATACAGTAGACAATATCGTGGTCTGCGTCGCCATCTGCTGAAATGACGCTGCCTAGATTGGTAAATCGAAATTCGCTTGTGGCCGATGGATACGGTTACTCATCCGCGGGCATACCCAATGCGCATGATCTTGGTTTTAGAACCACTGTTGCGAAGCCCGATCTTTGCTGACTCCCGCTCCAAGGCCGTCGTTGGTATATTCGTCAGACGGCTTGGGTGGGGGAAAGCAGCGCGATGTCATCGGTTGGCATGGTCCAAGTCTGCCAAATGCTTTACCTGTCCCCATGGGAGGCCACTTCCTTGCCGGTCAACGGACTTGCGCATGACCAACACCAGTAAGAACAGGAATGGAGACAGGACACAGCCTTGCCTGACCCCGTTCTAGAAGGGGAAAAAGTCAGTGATGCAGTTTTCTGTCCAAACGCAGCAGCTCGATGTGCGGTAAAGGAACAGGTCAGTAAGCTGGCGCAGGAAGCCGTACACTTGGGCAATCTTCCAGAGGGTCTCGCTGTGGACGCTGGCAAAAGCTTTGTATAGAAGTATTGTATAAATTGCTATATAAATAAAGGTGACTTGATTTGAACTGTAAACATGAAGCATCTAAATAGTTTAACTGCTTTTGAAGTGTCCCAACAAAAATTAAAAACAAACTTACACCTTTAGTTGAGGATGAATATCCTGGGTATTCTTTGTCTTCAGGCACATATGAAATAGAGACACTTTGAGAGCGAAGACAGACGAGATGCTACATGCTCCGAGGAGCTTGACTGTTGCCTCTTATTCCTGTCTCTCAGAAAAGCAAACAGCATTTTAGTTGGAAATGTTAGAGCAGGAAAGAGAGGGAAGATAAGGAATTCCTGTGGATGTAAAGACATTGCATTTACTGAGACTAAAAGCACAGGGAGGGCAGCTTACATCCATTTATCCATCATCTCTGACATTTAAGTGCATGTTAATAACTGATCCTCTAACTTCCCCAACCATACGACTGTCATATGTCAAGCACGTGTCATCATTAGCTTAGAGTTTATTTACTAGTGGGTTTAATGCAGGTTAATGTGTAACTATACACATAACGCTATATGCTATAAAATAATGTAATGCTATAAAATGTACTGTAATACTATCATCTTCTGAACTAACTTAAAGAGTTAATATATATATATGGTTGCTAGGGAGTTGCTAGATGGTTTCTGTATAGTTACCATATCTGCTACTTTGTCAAATCAAGCTATATATGTATGGTAGGTATGGTGACTAAACAGCACCACAGAATATACCATGGTAATTTGCTACATAACTAAAGCCTATAATGTAACTTTGTTATATCTCATATGAGTGCAAATAAAAAATAAATAAACAACAAAACTAAAAGATTATTTGTCTTTTAAAACCTAAGTGAGCCAGCCCAAAGGCCAGTAAGTCACTTTTGAACTAGCTCAAAGAGTTATAAATAAATAAATAAATAGACATACAGTATATAAATAAATATGTGGTTGCTAGGGATTTGCTACAGTAGATGGTTGCTTGGGTGTTTTGAGTGCTCCTGTATTGCTCTGTGGTTTCTATGTAGTTGCTAAATTGTTTTGAGTGATTCTGCATTGCTAGGTGGCTTCTAAGTTGTTTTGGGTGGTTTCCAGGGATTTGCTAGGGAGTTTTGAGTGGTTGTGCATTGCCAGGTGCTTTCTAAGGTTTTTTGTGTGGTTTCTAGGGAGTTGCTATGTAGTTGCTACAAATTTTCAAGTGTGTTCTGGATGGTTTCTAGGGGGTTGCTAAGAGGTTTAAAATGTTGTTCTCATCTGATAGTGTCAGTGCTTTTAAATCAATGTAATATCAACAAACCAAATATAAATGTTCTTCTAAAACCCCAAAATGAGCAAGCCAAAAGCCAATATGTCAAGCATTTTCTGAAGACGAAGAGCTAAAACTAACTTTTGCAAACTCTCTGTTTTACCAATACAGTCAGCAGATGTTCTAAAGGATGCTTGACTTCTTCGAGCTGAGCTTTTTGACATGGCATCCTCTGAAAAAAGGTCATATATGCTGAGGGTCATAGTTCAGGGCAACTGACTTGTTTTGAAATATGGTGTCCTGTTATAGGGAGTGCAGGGGCCCTAAACACACTCTCATACCTTCACTGCCATATCTCACCATCAGGAACAACCTCTAAGCAGCCCTCATAAAAAACAAAGCAGGCCCCTTCACCCCGGACATGTTCTAGAGAGCTTTTACGGCTTGATGAATGGCACTAAACCTGCTCCAGCCCTCCATCCTCCATCAATCTAATTTCTTCCTTTGCCTCTTGGGTGTTTTGCGGACTGTTGTTACGTCATGGGACTAATCTCCCCATCAGGGTCCGACTCACCTGACTGGTCCATCTGCTTCTGAAGCTCTTCTGTCTGCACAAGATCACTTATCTGTCTGCTGACGTGCTCTTCCTCACGCTGTCGACTGGGACGTTGACTGAAAGGCCTCAAGACCAGCCCTTCACCAAATCCCTCAAAGCCCATTCTGGACTCTTGACAGGAGAGACGTGCTCAAAGGTGGCGTGTTCTCCATCAGCATTTAACACACCTGTCTAGACGCAACACAGACGTGCAGAACCACAACAGCTGCGGATGTACACGTTCATACGTGTCGAGTGCAAACAGAACATGAACACACACAATTATAGACAGATGATGAATTACATTAAATAATGCTTTAGAAAGGAGACCATTGATATCAAACGACACCCGCAGTTCAATCTGAAACATTTTGTTACTTGCAATCTAATTGTTAATTTATAATCATACTGATGTCTCAATCAGACTGAAAAGCCTTAATGTAAACACCTCAATCTACTACCAGGCAAATGCTTGGAATAATTAAGTTTTGAAAGAAGTCTTTTGAAAGAAGGCTGCATTTATTTAAAAAAACACTAATATTGTGAAATATTATTACAATTCAAAATATCTGCTTTCTTGCTGAATATTAACAGGTCAAATGTCTTTCATTTCGTGTGGTTTGCACGATTTTCAGGCATCATTACTCCACTTCATGTCACATGACAGCAAATTTTTTTTTTTTTTTTTGTTGTTTTTTTTGTTTTTTTTATTATTTTTATTTTTTTTATTATCTGATTATTATCAATGTTGAAAAAAAGTTGTGCTGCTTCATATTCTTGGGGGGAAACCAAGATAAACTACCATTCAAAAGTTTGGGGAAGACTGCTTACAGCATCATACCACAATCAAAGCTCTCCAGGTGTTTAACACCTGATATGAGGAGGATTCATCAAGTGTCATGCATGTCTCTTACAATCAATAAAACCACTTGTTCTTTAGTGCACAGATAACGTGAATGAGACAGACATGAGAACATATCATATGAACGAGTCAGTAAGTTTTACCGCAATCCCACGATTCTAATGTGCACATAATTAAAATGTTTGAGGTCAGTAAGGATTTGTTTTAAATAAATTAATAATTTTATTTGTCTGGGATGTATTAATTTATCAAATGTGAGAGTAAAGACATTTATAATGTTACAAAAAATCGAATTTACAAAACAACGAACAAACAAATAATACTAGGACGCCTAAGTTTGAACTTTCTATATCATCAAGATTCCTAAACAAGAGCAAAGAAATATTACCTTTTACACAAACAAAATAATCAGCACAAGTGGTTTCCTCAAATAGTATAATAACAGAAAATGTTGTCAGGGTTGGAGCAGCAAATCAGCATATTAGAATGATTTGTGACGTGATCAGGGGACCTGAAGACAGAACAGGGGCAACGATATCACTGCGAAGTTGAAGAGTCCCAATAAATTACATTTTACAATATATACATTTTCATATTCATATTCATTCAATTATTGTTTTTACTGTCTTTTATTCAGTAAAATAAATCCAGACTTTGTAAGCAATAAAGACTTTTTTCAACAACCATAAACTTTTTAACTCTAGTGTACCTTTGTATTTTATTTCTTTCAGGGGGAAATGGGTTTTGGCAACAATGTGAGAACATTTAAGAAGTAAAACAAGAACCGAACGTCATGAAAATCAGTTAGTTCCAGTATATACATCCCAAATATACAGTACATCCAACAGCTTGCTACACAAGCATTGTGATAATTACATGAATCTAATCTAAACTATGCATCTCTTTCTAACACCTCCAGCCTTTTCACTCAAGACAGCGGTTCCTTTTCATCCCTTTCGGGTGGAATTTTTTTTTATTTTTTTATTAGACCTTTCAAATCCAGAGGAGACGGATCCAACAACAACACCACATTGTGTTCTCCTTTGGGACAGACAGAGGTGAAAAACGCACCAGTCCACCTCCTGCTTCAACCTTCTGAACAAGAGCACAATGGAGGAATTATCTGCTCTTCACTTCAGGCTAAAAGAGGGATGTGTGACCGTCTCTGAGAACATCTACCTGTCTGATATGACAGCAGTCTGTCAGCACAGAGAACAGATGAATAACCATGTTATCTCTACATCAGGCTGATCTACAGCCACTTGGTTGAACATTACGGCAAGGTCTTTTGTCCCATTCAGGAGTTTCATGATATCAGTAGTGTGATTGTCAACTGTTTACATTTACATTCAGTGTTTATTATGTTTAGTAAAAATCATCAAAATTCTAATGACTTTCTTATGTTTTCTGTATATAAAATGAGAAAAACACATATTGCTACAATTAAACTATTCTTAAAAAATTGGTCACCAAAAAGTTAAATACATAAACACACAATATTTCTTTTAGATAATTATCATATTGTTTTTATTATTAGCTTTAAAGCAATAATATACAAATAAATACAACGCAAATATAAACAAAAAAACAACAACAACAACACTCTAGAAGTGTTATGGTTAGGCTTAGCTTTAAATAGGATAAATAAATAGATACACTACAGTTCAAAATGTTGTGGTGGGTAAGATTTTTTAATGTTTTTGAAAGCTTTAAATCAAAATTTTAAAAATAATTTACTACAAACATAACTTGTAGAACTAAAAATTATAGAATCTAATGCTGCGTGCAAACTACAGTGTGACATAAAAAGCATTTACCAACGCTACTTAAGATGCACTTACATACAAGTTACACATGGTTAAAACAGGACATTTAAAAAACATTATAGTGCCTGAAAAAGTCATAAAAATGAATAGAATTTTAATTAATTGTGTTTACATTTTGCTATTATTTTTATAAGTGTGCTTTGCTTTAAAATATTTAATCAGCAAGATATCATGAAGAGCTTTTGTAGAATACAAAACTTGACATCTAATGTGTGAGTAAATTATTATTTTGAGTCGGTTCTATTCAATAATTCAAAGTAGTTCATGAATCAGTCTGAATGATTCATTTTCAAATCAGTCTGAATCAAAAAGATTGTTTAAAACCACTGGAAAGATAATGGAAATGAATTGGTCAAAAAGCGGCAATATTTTTGGTTGGTTACTCACCAACACTGAATCAGTGTCGCTTGAAGCAACAGTCAAACTGTTTTCAATGCAGCTCTTGCATGTCCAGAACAGTCTCAGGCTTTAATGATCAACAGAAAATAAATAAGTAACTAAACGGCCAGCATGCTGAAGTGTTAACATGCAGGATGGTGTTCACACATCTGTAGACAGACTTCATCATTATCTGAGCCCATCTGACTCATTCTCTCCACCATCTCACGTAATCTCTGCCGCTCACACATCTGAAGTCAATCCCTCCATCACAGCGCACAGCTAACAACAACAACAAATACTGCATTTACAGAGCGATTACAACACATGAGTTCTGCTTATATCATGATTATTCAAACTCTCCTGATTAAATCTGCAGTTATTTATTTTATTTTATTTTATGTTTATCATTTTTGTTTGTCTTGGTGCAAGCTTATAATTGGATTTTACAGCTGATTCAAAGAGTGATATATAGCCTTGTTTGATTTCATCTTCATGAAGACATGCCTATTGCCTTTTTCCTTTTATGTCTCATTTAAAATAAAAAGATAAAACAAAACAAAACAAAATTACATTAAATAGGAGTGTGTTTTACAAGAAAATCCTATTTCAGTCTTTCCACTTCAAAATTCCATACTTATTTCATTGTGTTACTTGTCCTTTCTTTGTAATTATTTGTGAAATGTACTAGCAATTACCAATTGGAAATTGTTTCACACTTTTTTCAGTTTATGATTGTCTTTTAACATGAAAGGATATTTTGTGCTGCAGTATTTGTCAATCTAATGTATTCAGGTAATAATGACTTAAATTACTTTCAGGTAATAATTTACCTTAAATTTGGGTCTGTTTTTCAAACAAATCATCATAAAAAATATAGCATGCATGAGTTGTATTGAAAACTGCAATGTATAAATCCTGCTAAACATCTTCTTTTGGGATCCACTGAAGAAAGAAAGGCATACAGTTTTGATGAAGGGTAAATGATGTCTTAAAATAAGATCTCAGATTACTTGTAGATAATAGCCGGTGAGTTATCACTGCTTTTCTACACACTCTTCATCATGCTAATGCTTAACATAAGGAGCCAAAGTAAGTGAAAACACTGTACAAAACATCGCAATCAAATTGTTCTTCATTAAAGCCATTGTTTCTCAAAATGACTCCTTTTGCAACAAAACCTGCAGCTCTTTATCAAGATCTCTGTGCACATGCTGAAGAGGAGAAACATGCATCTGATGGCGACTTCATTACAACATTTGGTCTTCATTGAGATAGCAGTAATTGTGCCAATAGTCTGACCTCTCTATGGGAGTGGGTGTGGGTGTTTTATATGAATACAAGAACATTTCTCATTTATAAACAGTACAGACAGACCACCCAATCAGACAAAAAACCTGAAATACTGTGAGTCGGAGACAAGATGGAACGTTAACACAACAGGTGTGTTTATTAACAGTTTTGTTGCAATGAATAATGGCAGGTGAGTTTAAATAAACAGACTTAGTTGAATCAGTGTCGATACGGATGAATGTTTTACTTGTATTATCAGAGAAGGAGAGCACACACTGAACAGATGAGATGATGGAGGTTGCCAGGAGTTGGCAATAGGTGAGTATAGAAGGCTTGGAGTATGGAAATCTTTGGATGGAGGTAAGTTGTAGAACATGAGCTTTGAGTCCTAATTCCACAAGGGTGTTCTATAGTGCTGGCTTGGTGATGAGATGATGCGTGACAGGTGTGACTAAGTAGAATTCTGGTGATTGAGTGCACTGAGTGATGGATGAGGCTGGTGTAGCGTGACAAAAAAAAAAGTGTCACACACATATTATATATAAAATGATCTCACATATGACAATATCTGTATGTGTTTTGTGTAGTTTGTCAAGCCTCATAGTGTTATACTGACTTTTTACATTACTCCTCAAAGTTTTTTTTTTTTATGAATATTTGTATTCATCAATGACACATTGAATTGATCAAAAGTGACAGTAAAACAATGTAAGAAAAGATTTGTATTTTAAATAAATGCTATTCATCAAAGAATCCTGAAAAAAAAATCATGGTTTTCACAACATTTAACATCAAACTCTTTGCAATATTGCTTAATAATCGCAAAGTGTTTTTCTTGAGCAGCAAATCGGGGGGGGGGGGGCCTTTAGAATAATTTTCTGACTGATCATGTGACATGAGACGGGAGTAATGATGATGAAATTCAGCTTCTGATCAGAAAAGGGGGAATTTTTTACCCAACAACATTATTTTCCATTTTACAAACTATTCACATAGAAAAAAAAAGCATTTTAATATTTCACAATATTACGGGGTGCTGTTGGCTTATCCTTTAACCTTCAGCATAACCTGCTGTACTCACGGGTGTCACAAAGATGCTAGGAAAACGAGAGACGACATTCAAAACTTGACTTTTTAATACACAAACCAAATGAAAGGTCAAACATAACATAGCAGCGCAGGAAGGACCGCTGTAATGACCTTCAAGACCCAAGAACACATGAGGCAGAACTACACACATTTTACTAAACTTAACGAGGGACACAGGTTCAAGGAATACGAGAACAGGAACAAAACCAAATATGAGCATAAGGAAACACGAAGGAGAACTAGTACTTGGGGAATAAAACGCAAGAGACAGGAACACAGGCCTGGCATAACTCCCCCCTCTCAGAAGGCGCATCCCGCGCCGTACAACATCCAACGGGGAGGGGGGATGGTGTGGCGCTCTGGAGGACACTCACACGGAGGCAGGTTCCAGAACGGAAGGCCCACAGGGTGTGCCCATTCTGTCAGTTCCGCGGCAACACCCATCATGCAGAGCAGCAGACTCTGGAAGGCCATGGCGGAGCAGGTGAACTTCAGGCGGCCATGGCTGAGTCAGGGACTCTGGAGCCCCTGGCGATCTGGCAGCCCAGTATGCCACTGTGGAGCAGGTAGTTCAGGCTCCGAGGCCCTCCTGGGCCTGACAGGACTGGAGCCCCTCCCTGGTCGCTTACAAATGAGATCCGGGAGCCCTCCCTGGTCTTAACGGGGGATCCGGAACCCTTCCTGGGCTTACGGGGATCAGAGTCCTCCCTGGGCTCAACTGAGATCTGTGAGCCCTTCCGGGTCATGAACTGGTAGCAGGAGCCTCCCTGGCTTAACTGGGGATTCAGGAGCCCATGCCCTTGTCGTAACTCGGGAACAGGACACTCCTTAGTCTATACTCGGAACAGGACCCTACCGTGGGTATACTCGAACATGAACCTCACGTGGGCGTAATCTGGAAATGTTAGCGATTTTCTAGGAGCTGTCACTGGAGCCAACTCGGTCTGGAGCCGACACTGGAGCGTCTCTGGCTGGAGTCGACACTGGAGCAAGCTCTGGGCCTGGAGCCGACACTGGAGCGATCTCTGGGCGGGAGCGGCTCTGGTAACCAGGAGCCGACACTGGACTACAATACATCGGCCCAGCGTGCAGGAGCTTCGGAGGACAGCGGGGAATTTGGGGTTGGGCAGGCAGTAGGAGCCGTTGGAGAGGTATGTGGAGGTTCACTGCGTGGGGTGAGCTGGGGAGACACAGCGCGTTGCAGCGGGATTTGGATAACGAGGCTTGGGAAGTTTCTTTACTTCTTCAACTTCGAAATCTGAACTGTTTAGGAAAAGCACGAGATTAATCAGCTCGATATGGGGAAAATCACACGTCGGAATATCACAGCGGATTATCTCGTCATCCAACCCCAGCAGGAAGCACGCACCTAGAGTGCCAGCTCACCCAGTTAGAGAGCTCGAGAAAACCCTCCACATATCGCTCCAACCCCAGACTGCCCTGCCGCAAACCCCACAGCACATCCTCAGCTGCATTTATCTTTTTGTGGTCGAGTCTTCTGTCATGGTGCGTAGGAGGGAAACGAAGAGATGACGTTCAAAACTTGACTTTTAATAAACAAACCAAATGAAAAGGACCACTAACATAGGGAGGCACAGAGCACAAGGAAGACATTTAAGACTTGACAAGAAAACATGAGGCAGACTACACATTTATACTAAACTTAACGAGGGACAGACAGGTGCTAGTAATCAACTAATAATGAGACAACGAGAACAGGAAACCAAACCAAATATGGGCATAAGGAATCATGAGGGAGAACTAGAACTTGGGGAACAAAACACAAGATACAGGAACACATGCCTGATAACGGGACTGGCACTTTCTAAATGACAGAAATCTAAAAAATGAACCAAAATATTTCAGTTAAATTTGCAGCAGCGTAAATGTGACTGAATTGTATACATAATAATGGACAGTATGTGCTCTGTTTAATATAAGTATTTTCACAGAGATAGTTTGAGCAGAACAAGGCGGTCCGGCAGGTGTTTAAATCTGCCCTGTGTTTACTAGTACAGGAATACAGACAAAATCTGCATTAAAGTCAACATGAAACTTGTCTGCAACTCATTTTACTTCTATAATGTGACATACTGTGGGCTCCAAAACTACATGAAATCAGATTTGAACATTTGAACAGTTTAATGAACATTTAGGAAAAGGAAAAAAATTGTTTGCATTTGTGTTTTCTGTATCATGTTTGATCCATCAGGCTTTTATGAGAGTGAAAATATGGAGAAGAACTTTTACTTCATTCTATTTATTAATAAGATCGTTTTTTTTTTCAGAGAGTATAATATACATATACTATATATTTTTTTTCTTTAATTAATTATTATTATTTTTTTTATGACAACAGTTTACAAACAATTCTGTTAAGCTTGTAGGTTGATAAGCCAATCCATGGAGGGCCAAATTACTCAAAAAAATACTGAAAATAAAATGTTGAAATATATACATACATCTTTAGAATTCATAATTAACTAGTGAATGCATAAATAATGCATCCATATATTTATTTATTTATGGCTCCACATTTCATTTTCAGATTACGGTATTTCGGCCCGTCCCCTCAACATAGTAGGGCATCCACCTGTTCACTGGAATTTCTTTGGTCTTTTATTTTTGAACGACGGCTGGACCATCAAACACACAATATATTTGGTTGTTTTATAGTTACCATACTCTTAACCACCCTCAGTTAACAAGCCATATGGACCCCATTACGCCCTTCCCCCCGAATGCGTAACACACCAGGATCCGAACAGGCCCCATTTGTGCATGGCCCCACGCTGATATCACTGGTTTTATTGCCAAAATATGTACTAGCAGGGAAAATCCCTGCATGTCCCAGGACAAGAGGCAGAGTAGAAATGGACTTTTCCACTAATTAATTCATAGGAAAACCTTTCTTTGAATGAAACACACATGTTCTTCAGGCCATTGTGTATATTATTGTTGTTTTGTATTAATCTGTGGTATTTTAGACTATTTTATTCATGCTTACGATAAACCACTCATTCATATAACCTTACATATACCGTGTTTAGTATCTATGAATTCGAGAGCGAGAGTTATGGCTACAAAAAGCTCACCGAGGTCATCATCTTCCTGGCCCACAACTTAATGGGATTGAAACAGGAGGTAAATGGTCTCAAGCAACTGATCACGGCGGTATCCCACAAGGACCCCATCAGAATGGGTTACCATGGAGGAAATCGATAACATTCACGAGCTCTGAATCCAGCAGCTGAACAACACTCAGACAAGCTTGACATAGTTTCCGAAAGGAACTCATGGGGCTCCTACCCTGCGAAAGGAATCACAGTGGGAGAGCACCCTACTCCTGCCATCCTCATTCACCAGACAAACTCCCCTCATTGCAACAAGCACGGAAGGGTGTAGCCAACACTTATCTGCTTAACCAACTCAAGCAGACCGAACTGTACATAACTCCAGCAACCACAGAAAGGAGGGGGTCCCTTCCAAGCATCCCCGCACTAGCGCATGATGTGACCCCCAGAGACCCTGACAAGCTAGCCAGAAAACTCCCAGAATTCACATGGCCAGGAAAATAATAGTTCAATAATATGCAGGACGAGCAGTAATTTAGAAAGGTGGCGTCGTTTTAAACATTACTTGCAAGCAGACCCAATAATCAATCATATGTGTCTGTCTCATAAGTTTAGTAACTTCTTCTCAATGCGCATACCAGTTCCTGATCAAAACCAGATAAATTATAGTTTGAATATGCCTTCCTACAAGCAGTAAGAAGTTTCAGTGCTATAATGTGTTTAAAAAAAAAGAAACTAACCTGATTTTAGCGAAGAAAACCTAATCTCTGTTGTTAGTGGAGCATAAGTATTTTCTGACGACGCAATCTATAAAAAGGAGAGTCAGATTAGCAGCTCATTTAAATGGTACCAGAATGAATCGGTCTGTTCTTGGGTGAAGAAATCCCCTTTTTCTGTACTGTGTAGGTGATCTGAGCGATGTTCCTCATTTCACTGATTTAATGCCTTATTATGTGTTATGTATCATTGGATTCATATCGACCCACTCATGTGAAACAGTTACGTAACTCTTATACATGCGCGCAACAGGTTCTGATCAAAATCAGATAAAACTATAGCTTGAATGTGCCTTCCTACAGGTATTAGAAAGTTTCAGTGCTTTAATGTTTTTAAATCGTACGATAAGAACCTAACCTGATTTTAGCGAAGAAATCCTAGTCTCTGTTGTTAGTGGAGCATAAGTCCATTTTCTGACGACGCAATCTCAGATTAGCATCTCATATAAATGGTACCAGAATAAATTGGCCTGATCTTGGGCGAAGAAATCCCCTTTTTCAGCCCTGT
>JADLZN010003675.1:47757-122753 GCA_018155175.1 Sinocyclocheilus anophthalmus | reverse complement strand
CACAGCCGTTCCCCTTAGAGTTAGTTTAACACCTCTGTACGTACCTGTATTTGCCTTGTGCCTCTCTCTCTCTGGTGTTCCCACAAGTGTGCCAGGATGTCACAGAAATTACACAGACATTCAGCCCTGCCAGCTCACCAGAACCACCCAGAAACTTAGTAGAGCACTGTAATGGACATCATTAAGCTCAAAGCAGCCAACGACCTGCAATGGCAAAGAAAGGAACAGCGAGACTGCGACACAAGTGAACAACCCATCACCCTGCCTGACACACCAGGACCTGAACAGCATCATCCTCTCCTCGGCCCACACCCTCGAGGGCCTCAGACAGGAAGTAAATGAACTGAAACTGCAAGTCACAGAGTTCTACAGAGAACTGACACCTGCTCGACGAGAGAAAGCACAGAACGGATGCAAATAACCTCACCGAATGGTGCGACAGAAAAAAATCACCAGTCTTCACAGAGGCTCTAACAGCTGCTCAGCACCAAGCGCCGCTGGAAAAAGCCATCAGACAGGACTTGAAAAGAGAACTGTTTCACACAAAGTCACTCTTAAAACAACATATGTGGAACTAAATGAGAGAGACACCACATCTAAGGCCTTACAAGGCCAGCTGCATACAGCCAGAGCTGAGGTCCAAACCCTGACTCAGCAATTAAAGAGGAGCTTGACATGGTTCAGAAAGAATTTAAACAGTCCTACCGACTGCGCATAGACTTAAGCAAAAGACAGCCGGCTGAACATCACGTCGTCAGCAGTGCAAGCCCTCCATGCCTGTTCACAGCTACGAAAGGGGGGAAAGGGAACCAAAGCCTTCTGCTTGACACTTCACAAGTCAAAAAACGGGCCCTCCCTGAAAACCCTGAAAAACTCTGCAGCTGCAGAAGAAAAAAAAAAAGTTTAATTCAGGTGAACCGAAACAACGCATGTGAATGCCACCTGCAAGCAGCACAAGGTGAATTAAATGTCACAAATGAACTGGAATATGCTTGCAAACAGACAGGGAAAACACGACGCAGAACTTCCCCTGGCAAGCAGGCCCAGACCCCCTCAGCCAAGAGTCCGAACCTGCGAGGGGGGGGCGAGAGCCCACTGTTCACACATCACCAACCAGCAGCCACAAGGGGGTGTGGCAGGGACCTTTCCAGAGGATCACTGCAGACACACAACCGTGTGACCCCACAGACCCCAACGAGCTGGCCAGAGACAACACATCTGGCAACCTAAATACTCTCAGACCCAGAGTCTGAACACGGACTGATCGCTGCCCCAGACACCAAGCAGGGCCGGCGTGAAACTCCCCATGCTTACTACCACAGACTTTGACAAACTTACTCCAAAGCTCACAATTACCCTGGGATGGCGGAGGACACCAGCTGCAAGAAGGCATCTAGGCATTAGGGCCTGCCGCACAATGCCTAATCAACAGCTGCGTAACCTGACACAGAAGGCCTTTAACAAGCACAAGGCCTCCACTAAAGGTGTTTGTCAAACCCCACTGAGTCTGAACTGCACAAATCAGAATCCAAAGCAGGCACCAGAAGGCACCCAGCAGTGCTACACTGCAAAGAAAGCCCTAGCCAGAAGAGGACAGAGCCTTCACCATGGCAACAGACCCAGGTTCCATACCAACCACTGGGAAAAGCCATGGAAAAAGGCATCCTCATCCTGCAAACACCACGGTATGTCCAACAGCAGTCCACCAAAACATCCTCCTCCACACCCTTCACACAGGTGCCGAACGGAGGCTACACAAGGACAGCTGGACACGCCTACTTCTGGGTTACAGGAGCTGCTGACACTCGCAAAAGAGCTCCTTGAACAAAACTCAACTAAGGAGTACTGGGAATGACAAACCTCTGACTCCTTGCCTGCTGCAACACAGCATCATGCCCCTCCAAGGGAGGAGCATCCCTTGAATCCGGTCGACACCCCCAGAAGCAGCCAGACAATGTTGGATTGAGCAGCGGGCCCACCTGCCCAACAGCGAAAGCTCTACCAACAAAACTCAGGCAAGCTCAAGTCGATGTCACCACAAAAGTAAAGCGACACCGCAAACATCAGACTTCTAGTGACGTTCGGGCAGAACAGAAAGCTAACAACCACCTGCTGCTCTCCTACCATCATCACTAGGTCAGTCTGAAACACTCTGCACACTACAAAATCTCCATAAAAATTACCTGCAATCCCTGGAACCACCAGCACTCTCACCAGTGAGAGTCTAACCAGGCTGTCCCACATCACGGGTACCACAAATAGCCTACTGGCTAACAACATCAACAAAAAAAAAACATCCTACCCGGACTAACTAACTTCAGGATGACAGGTGACACAGCCACGACACCTGCTGCATAAGCTCGAGGAACCACACCTTGCTACAGCCTACATCACCACAGCACACCACCACACAGCATCCAACACGGCACCAACAGCCTCTGGAAGGCCCAACAGCCACTGCTCCCAGTCGTTGAGTGCCAGGTTGTTTTCGAATTGTTCGGCACCTTGACATCGCTCTTTGTTGTTCTATTCTATGGCACAACAACGTTCGAAAAAAAGGGGGGGGGGGGAATTGTAGCGTTTGGACCAATCCAACACACTATATATTCTTTTTTTATATGACAAATACTCTGTAACCTCTGTTAACAAGCCATATGAGGACCCATGGACCCTTCCCCCCTGAATGCGTAACACCCCAGGAGGCCGAAACAGGCCCCTTTTGTTGCATGGCAACCAACGCTGATTTCACTGGGTTTATTGGCCAAAAGTATTTAAAGCAGGGAAAATCCCTGCATGTCCTAGGACAAAGGCAGAATAGAAATGGACTGTGCTCTAATTAATTCATAGGAAAACCTTCTTTGAATGAACACCCTTTTTCTTCAGGCCATTGTGTATATTATTGTTGTTTTGTATTAATCTGTGGTATTTTAGGCTATTTTTATTTATGCTTACGATAAACCACTCATTCATATAACCTTACATATACCTTTGTTTAGTATCTATGAATTTGCCTTTTTATGATCGAAACAAGCGTGTATATTTTATATTGGTACATAGGCAATATATATTGGGGTCCTGAGAACTTTTAGTAATTTCGATCCAAGTCCATTTGCAAATTACCATGCTAAGAGAACAAAGGGTCGTAAACCCTCCAACAATTGCCACCTCCCGCTCGGAAATTACATTTTGCTCATTGGACAAGCCCATCTTGAAAGGCTGAGATCTTCTCCGACCTTAAAGGCCACACTCCAGAGACCCACCCCAGTCGGTGGTTCAGTCAGATGCAGATAAAGATGTGAGAAAACGCTTCAGGATACAAAAGCATTGTGCCAGGCATTTCGGCCTTGACTTTTCCATTCACCAAGATGCTCTGACTCAAACTGGTTCTTTTTCATCAACCAACTTCAGCAGAGATCAACTTGAGCCTTCAGATTGCATCATGACTCTCGTTCAGACATACGAGACTCGCAAGTATCAAATTTAGTCTTATTAATTGATGCATTAGGTATCAGTTACACCTTTTTACAAGGTTTGTTTGAGCTAAGAATCTGACGTTTTCTCTCAGGTTTTAGATCTGCTGAATATGTAAAGTGTTCCATAAAATTCATTCTTTTTGCCTCTTTCTGTGCTGAGTTAAACTTGAACCCTTTCCTATAACCACGGTCTGTGTGTGTGTGTGTGTGTAACGTGTCTGTGGCCATTTATGTTGTATGTAGGATGTTATAACCAGTTTATGTTTTATGTAGTATGTTAGACTAGTTTAATTGTTTATGTGGTTAATAAAACCTTACATGTATCACACTTGACGTGTTCATTGTTTGCTCATAAGCGGAGTCACTAATCATGCAGATTTACAATACAAGCTTGGTAGAATTGTACAGTAAGAAATTTATTTCCCTTAACCAGGAAATTAACATTCTAAGAATTGACAAGACAGTTGACCCTTAGTGGTCAGCTAAATATCTACAGTGGATCTAAAATATGAATAGTTAATTATAACTAGTTATGGTTAATTATTCATATTTCCTGTTGTGAGCTAAATTCGCTACAGTTTAGGCACCTTTTTCTTGTTTTCCCATCATGAGCTATGGCTGTTTGACATTCCATAGTAATGTACATTAGTGAGATCTTTATAAAAGTATAGCAGACTACTTACATAAAATTAAACACAGTTTTTCTCAGTTGATTTGACACATTTCTCCAAACTCAAGTCTGTGTTCTGAAAACAGTTTACACAGTGATCTGAATACTTTATAATTGTCCTAAACAGATTGTTGTTTTCATTCATTTCATACAAATTACAAATCATGCGAATAATTTTCTAAAAACACTGGGCACAAAACTCTCAAATATTTTCATGATAGTTAATACAACCAACCAATACACAAATCACAAACATGTATGTACCATTTGTCCAAACACAACAAAAAAAACTCCGCAATCTGTCATATCATCAAATACACATTTTCAGTTGGCCCCAAACTCACCAGTTATTACTGCTCACTTAATAACACACACAACACAAGGAAACAGTTTTTCAAATTATTTTCACATTTATCACAATTGCTTTAACTACAAAGGTGGAAATTTCCAAAAAACAAGAATGAATATATGGAAAAAGAAGGTCGGGGTTGGGGGTCAGGGGGTTGGGCATAAAGAAAAGTCTAAAAGGTTGTGGACTGGGTAGAGAAAGGGGTGTAATGACAGAGAGAAGAAAAGTGGAACAGGTAGAAAGAGATGAGCAGAGAGGATGATGTTAAAAAATACAGGAAAGGTGAAGGAGAGGGAAAAGAGATGAGTGGAGTCAAAGCCACTAGAAGGAAAGCCTGCAACCTTTAGCCAAAAAAAGCGTAATGGCTAATGCTAACGCTTCCAGTTTGCCAGTATGTGTGAAAGGAGACCAGAGGCCTTTTTTTAATGGATGTCAATGGAGGAGAGGCTTCACTACGCTGAATAAACAGCTTTTTAAAGGAAACAGCTTATAATTTAATGAATAGACAGCCTATGGCTAATCTTCAACATGTTTAACATTAAACAATAGTTTTAGAGTTTACACCAAAAAAATGTATGTTTTATAAGAGAAGGCACAAACTTTTTGCGACAGGTGAGATATATACAGCTTACGGCACTTCTCGTTCATTCCTATGGTATCTGTAAAGGTCGATTGAGTGTTGCACAACTCTGACTGAAATTCAATAACGTCAATGCTGTAATTTGATTGGTTATTAAGGCACACGTGATCCAAGTTGACTGTTACTTTCTCCAATAGTAAGTAAAACAGACCCTCTCATCTCCCAATAGTAAGACAATCTCTGGTGGAGGAGAGGGCATTGGCATAGCTGAAAGATCAAGTCGAGAAACTGTAATAAGACATAAACAGAGAAGAAGTGGACAGTAGGGTTGTGACGGTGAGGAAATTTTCCCACCGGTTAATCGACGTGTGACAACATCGGTAATACCGGTATCACCGTGGGGGCGGGGGCGTTCCCTCTTTTCCTTCACTTTTAAATAGCTTGTAAAAGCTGCGTGCACATTTTACTTTCACTTTCAAATAGCGGCAATTCATTTGTTTGAATTTCCTCTCTTGTCCTCGCTTTCCTTCGCTTTTAAATAGCTTAAAAGCACCGTGCGCATTTTACTTTCACTTTCGAATTAGCGGCAGTTTGGCGTCAATTGCTTGAATGCAACAACAAAATACAACGTCAAACTCACTTTAGCGTATATATATAAAACAAAGAACTTTTATTAACAAAACTATTAAAAATACACCATGCTATAGGGCAGGCTATGCCTAATATAAAATAACAAATAGATAAATAATAAATAGCCTGGAAATAGGCTAAGTAAACATGTGTAATATATAACCAAATAAATAAGAAAGTAGAACGTTTATTAACAAAACGAATAAGAAAGCTTGGAGGTCATACACCATTGATTAAAAACAACTAATAATTACAAGTTTAACCAAAGTAAAATCAGCAAACACTGTGAACCATTAAATAAGAACAAATGTTTAAAAAACGGCAAAATCACCTTAGATAAACAAAAGCAAGAGTCAACTGTCTTTTCAAAATCTAAAATATTGCCAAACAGGAGCTTTTGCATCTTGTTTCGAAACGAAATCATCCGCCATCGTCTTGTCTGTCTTCACCCCACTCTTCTTGTCAGTCAGCTCGATTCACTCTCCTCACTGGAGAAATTATATCTGATCTGTGATGCGACTGTCGTTCGGCATGCTGCATTGAGCAGCCGCGTTCAGTTTTTAATTGTATTGTCTGTTCTTTTACTTAACAAAATTTTTATTACTATAAAAAAATCAAAAAGACAGTGGGGGTGGTGCCGCGGTGGGCAAGTGACGTAACAGGTGTTGTGGCTTAAGACCGGTAACACCGTCAACACCGACTATCGCAGCAAGCCTACTGGCTGAAGGGTGAAGGAGAGGCGAGAAGGTACAGCCAAATTTTCAAATGAAATCACAGTTACCAAATTTGAGCCATGTCAGTAATAAATCATGCCTCTCATTAAGCGGAAATATATCTAAAGAGTGTGTCAATACCTTCTATAATTTATAAATTTGGGGCAATGAGTGTGATATATATATATCTATATAATAACAGCGCTTAAAAAGACTCTAGTATCAGGTACCTATTTATCTGCAGTGTTTGTTTGCACAAACAGATTTTCTGTTTAAAGTGGCAATTAGTTTGTTTGTTTTGTTTTTTCACATGGGTGATAGGTGTTGAATAACTTGGTTATTATTATTGTTATTATTATTTTTATTATCATTATTATTATTATTCCGTTTTAGATATACCAATATATCCGTGGGGGCCAAAAGTATTTAGTCACCAATTGTGCAAGTTCTCCCACTTAAAGATGAGAGAGGCCTGTAATTTTCTTCATAGGTATACCTCAACTATGGGAGACAAAATTAGAAAAAAAATCCAGGAAATCACATTGTAGGATTTTTAAAGAATTAATTGGTAAATTCCTCGGTAAAATAAGTATTTGGTCACCTACAAACAAGCAAGATTTCTGGCTCTCACAGACCTGTAACTTCTTCTTTAGGAGGCTCCTCTGTCCTCCACTCGTTACCTGTATTAATGGCATCTGTTTGAACTGGTTATCAGTATAAAAGACACCTGTCCAAAACCTCAAACAGTCACACTCCAAACTCCGCCATGGCCATGACCAAAGAGCTGTCAAAGGACACCATAAACAAAATTGTAGACCTGTACCAGGCTGGGAAGACTGAATCTGCATAGGTAAGCAGCTTGGTGTGAAGAAATCAACTGTGGGAGCAATTATTAGAAAATGGAAGACATACAAGACCACTGATAATCTCCCTCGATCTGGGGCTCCACGCAAGATCTCACCCTGTGGGGTCAAAATGATCACACGAACTGTGAGCAAAAATCCCAGAACCACACGGGGGGACCTAGTGAATGACCTGCAGAGAGCTGGGCCCAAAGTAACAAAGGCTACCATCAGTACACACTGCGCCGCCAGGGACTCAAATCCTGCAGTGCCAGACGTGTCCCCCGCTTAAGCCAGTACATGTCCAGCCCCGTCTGAAGTTTGCTAGAGAGCATTTTGATGATCCAGAAGAGGATTGGGAGAATGTCATATGGTCAGATGAAACCAAAATAGAACTTTTTGGTAAAAACTCAACTTGTCGTGTTTGGAGGAGAAAGAATGCTGAGTTGCATCCAAAGAACACCATACCTACTGTGAAGCATGGGGGGGAAACATCATGCTTTGGGGCTGTTTTTTCTGCAAAGGGACCAGGACGACTGTTCCGTGTAAACGAAAGAATGAATGGGGATATGTATCGTGAGATTTTGAGTGAAAACCTCCTTCCATGAGCAAGGGCATTGAAGATGAAACGTGGCTGGGTCTTTTCAGCATGACAATGATCCCAAACAGACCGCCCAGGCAACGAAGGAGTGGCTTCGTAAGAAGCATTTCAAGGTCCTGGAGTGGCCTAGCCAGTCTCCAGATCTCAACCCCATAGAAAATCTTTGGAGGGAGTTGAAAATCCGTGTTGCCCAGCGACATCCCCAAAACATTACTGCTCTAGAGGAGATCTGCATGGAGGAATGGGCCAAAATACCAGCAACAGTTTGTGAAAACCTTGTGAAGACTTACAGAAAACGTTTTGACCTCTGTCATTGCCAACAAAGGGTATATAACAAAGTATTGAGATTAATTTTGTTATTGACCAAATACTTATTTTACCGAGGAATTTACCGATTAATTCTTTAAAAATCTTACAATGTGATTTTTCTGGATTTTTTTTTTTCTCATTTGGTCTCTCATAGTTGAGGTATACCTATGATGAAATTACAGGCCTCTCTCATCTTTTTAAGTTGGAGAACTTGCACATTTGGTGGCTGACTAAATACTTTTTTTTCCCACTGTATAACACAAAGCGCCCTGTTGAAGAACGTTGCTAAACATGTTTTCCTTTTAGTGTATTTTGTGCATTACAGTGAATAATGTTTATATTCATAGAGACCACACCTATAGAATTTTGATTTAATAAATACGTTTAAAAACGCATTTTCTCGTATAAATGTGGTGCAGTACCCCCCGCTTCATTTTGCAATAAAGTTAAACTGTTTGGTAGTTTGTGGTTAGATAGTTGTGTTAATTGTTTTGAGCACAATTACAGTAGTTTGGAGAAACGTGTCCGAAATAGACAGAGGAAAAACTTTAAATACAGACATCAGTCTACAGGTGCGTTCCATTCGACCGTAAGTGGACTGCGAAGTGGACTTCACAGGGTATTCCGCCATCTTAAGTGAGATTTCAATCTGAAGGGAGCGAACATGTTCAGTTCGAAGGGCAACTGTGGACGGCATAGGAAATATGAGAACATCGATACACTTCAGTGAAGTGAAAAGGGAAAATCACCCAACTGTTATTGCGCACCTCGTCACCAGTCATAGGTAAAGATGGAGCAGCGCCATTGAAAGATAAAATCATAAATACAACACTCTTCAGTCTTGCTAAAATAGTAAAGCTTTGCTGCATCATAAATAAAGTCAGGAATCTGGTTTTGAGTGAAATAAATATGACTAAATAAATATATTTATTAAGCATTTATAACATGTAAGTTAAAAATGGCTCACTATTTGGAAGGTATTGCATTAAAATCACCCTTTTTTAAGAATGCATTTTCACTGCTTATATCTATGTCAATACTGCATTTTAAATGATCATTAGTTCATTTATTTACAACCTTTACAAAACGAACCGGTAACACTTTACATCATGTTCTTAGTTAAACATTCAGTTAATGTATACACTAACATGACCCTAACCATGAGCAATACGTTTGACTGTAATTTACTAATCTTTACTAACGTTGTTAATAAACAATACAGATGTTTCAGTTAGTTTCATTGTTAGTTCAGTGCATTAACAATGTTACAAATTTTAAAATTGTGTTAGTAAATGTTGAAATTAATATTAACAAAGATTAATAAACGCTGTAGAAGTGCAGTTCATTATTAGTTCATGCTACTAATGTAGTTAACTAATGAAACTTACTGTAAAGTGTTACCCACCTACCTTAATGTAAAATTTGACAAGTTTTTTTTTTTAAGTCTCTTAATGAGGATTTGGGGGGGGCGAGTGTTTGAGTATTCCATACTTTTTTGATTTAGTAATTATTATTATTATTATTATTATTATTATTATTATTATTATATTATCTTCAAACTAGAGTATTATGAATGGTTAACAAAATGGCAAGATGTTACATTCATGTGTATTGTATAAATATGTGAAACTAAGTACGCGAAGTAAGCCGCTTGAGGCTCTGTCATTTTTTATTGATTTATTTACCTCGGAGGGTTACTAATGAGGCTGGGCGGGAAAGAAAGCGCAAACGATGAGACCACTCACAATCGGTTACTCGTCATTATGGCAGCATTATTCAGACAAGTACTAACTTACATTTAACTATATTTATAGATACATAATTGTATAGTCTATTTTTAGGTATTTAAATTTGAAAGTAAAAAACATTACAATAGTTAGTTAAGTTTTATCATAATCTTCGTGACCCCTCTTGTGTGCCTTTCCTTTGATGATGTTTTCCGATGTTCCAAATGAGCGATTTTGTCAGTGAAGTCCGCTCTACTGAGATCCCTTCTTGGGAGTAAGGAGCAGTGAACACGATAGGGACTAGGGCACTATAAATGCAATAGAAATCTATAATAAAAAATATAATAAAATTATACAATTTAAAGTACACAAATGTTTTACACTATTAAAGTGCAAAAGAATTATGAAGAACAATAGGTAACACCTTATAATAAGGTATCATTAGTTAATGCATTAAGTTATAACTTTATTTAATGCATTAACTTTAACAATGAGCAATAGCTACATTTGAAGTTATTAATCTTTGTTAAAAAAATACAACTGTTAGTTCATGTTAGCTCAGGTCCATTAAATAAAGGATCAACTTTTTGCTTTTAATGTTACTAATACACTCAGGTTAATTGGAGCCTTAATGTAAATTGTGACCGAACAATAAAGAATCAAAACCTTTTCAAACAATATCAAGGGCATGTTGTAGTCCAGATTAAAAAGGAAAAAAGTTTGAAAATAAATAGCCTAATAAGTCTAAATATTTAAGTATTTGGCACTGTGATGGACCACCACTGCGAAAACAAAAATCTGAATGGCTGTTTAAATCATTTAAACAGAAAGTAGTGCAGCTGCTTTGTTTACAGGGTTTCTGGGGTAACGGCTGCATTTCTGCTGTTCAATCAGCGCAATACTCTTTTCAACTTGTTCCGCCACATCTTCTCATACCTTGTTAAGCTTGTTACATCAGAGTGCGCATGAGTCTTTGACGCAGCATTCAGCGGTGTTGTGCATTTTAACCAGTTTATGGGAAAAGTATTCTTTAAATGCATTCAAAAAATCAGAATAATTTGTAATAAAAAATTATTCACAGTATTTATTTAAGTGATTTTGCTCATGATAACAATATCGTGCATGTTCATTATCCGTGCTATATGTGACCCTGGACCCAAAAACCATCATAGGTCCAATTTTTTAAATTGAGATTACTGCGTCATCTAAATAAATACCATCTGCTGATAAATAAGCTTTCCATTGATGAATGCTTTGTTAAAAGAGGACAATATTTGCTGATACAACTATTGACTGGAATCTGAGGGTGCAAAAAAATCTTCAATCTCCATTGAAGTTAGCCAAATTAATTCTTAGCAATGCATATTGCTAATCAAAAATTAGGTTTTGATAATTTACGTAGGAATTTACAAAATATCTTCATGGAACATGATCTTTACTTACAGGTTTATATGATGTGATTTCAATTTTTTCATTTCTCTTTGGATTGTTACAAGCTATTGGTGCATAAAGAAAATCTGTAAAGATGCAAAGACTTAAGTCTCAAATCCAAAAAGATATTCTATATAAAAGTTAAGACTCATCCACGCCCCCCTAAAACACCTCGTTCTAACACACCCCCACATGTCTACCTCACTATGTTGGAATATTTGCATAATGCGCCCAAATGTGCACGCAAGGATAGAAGGTGTGGTTTCAGTAACCGCAGTAGTGTTGAAGCAGCATGTCAGAGAGACACTGTGTGTTTCTAGGCAAAAGCAAAAGCACTTTATTTGGCCTTCCGAAAGTAGATGCATTTAGGAATCTTTAAGATTACTTACAACAGAACAGCAATGCATTTATGGACGACCGTTTCGTGAACCTAGGATAGGAGGTAATTCTGACTTTGCTATGACAATCTGGCGCTTCTGAATCAGCTACTGTTTTTTTTTTTAGTTTAAGTAGTTGCTATTGACTGTTCAAATGCGGAGTCAGCTGTCTTAACCCCGTGTCTTTTTACTGCACACATACCAGCTTCATCACTGTGTCTGTCACGCGACTCTGTTCCCCTTTCGGGCTTGAACTGATGTCTTTACATTTATTTTGAAATGTAGATGAAAGATGAAGATGAAAGAAAAGATGAAGCTTGCGATTATGGTAAGGGGCGTTACATTTCCGACGAGTGCTAGCAGTGTTCGGCCAATCACAATGCACTGGGGTCAGCTGGCCAATCAGAGCAGACTTGCTTGTCGGAAGGAGGGGGGACCCCCCCCCCCCCTTGTAGAAAACGAAGCGTTTAGAGAGGCGAGGCATAGAGGACCTACAATAATGTACAGTATTTGAAAAATAATGTGTTTTTTGAACATTAAAGCATGTCAACATATTCTGTTACACCAAATACACCAAATAATGATATTTAAAAAAAGCATCATATGACCCCTTTAATATCCTAATGATTTTTGGCATAAAATAAACATTTATAATTTTGACCCATACATTGTTTTTTGGCTATTGCTAAAAATATACCCAAGCAACTTGAGATTGGTTTTGTGGTACAGGGTCACATATCGTATTACCAAATAGAATACCGGCACATGTCTAGTAGGGACCCTGTCAATCGGAACACACCTTATATCTCCCAAAGTCCCCAAAAAAAGTTTTAGCAAGATAATGCTTAGTTTGATGATCAAAACATATAATGCAGTGCAATACAATGATGATTGAGAGATAATAAACGTTACTCAAAAATATTTTTAGGTGTTTTAGAGGCTTGGAATGTCAGGGATTTGGATTTTTGGCCAGCTGTTTTTTTCCTTTTTGTGTGTCTGTGCTTGTGTGTTTGTGAGTTGGTGTATCCCGGGGTGTGGCTATGCTCTCCTCTCTATGGCTGATTGCTGAATGTGAATCATCTGCTGCCAATCAACTCATCTGCCTCCAGTATTTAAACCATGGGTCTTTAGTCATTTTCTACCAGATCGTTCAGTCTGCTTATGTGGTACTGTGCTAAGGCCTCACAGTGTCTTTAGACCAGTTTTTGTGGCATGTGTTTAGTTGGAGTTCTAATTCTGTTTCTCCTGTGCTTTAGACCTCACTACACCTGCATTTATCCTGCCACGCCTGATCAACAAACTATTATCTCTGCTCTCCCAACATATCTCTGGCCTGTTTGGTTTCCAGCTCACCTTAGCCAACAATCTTCAACAGCAAAGGAGAGATGGATTGTGTTGCTTGACTTTTGGCAATAAATACATTTTATTTGCATAATTTTTAGTCTGTGTTCTGCTTTTGGGTCCAAAGCTGTGTTTGGTTACAACATAGAAAGATCAGTCCTCCACTGAGGAACAGTGAAATTAAAGGTTCTGGAAATAAGTGTTACGCAAAAGCCTGATGATTATATTTGATACTCACTGATACTGATAATAATAATAATAGCAATGTCTGGATAATCAAGTAAACCTAGGTTGCTTCAGTCCAGTAAGTGTTGTTCCTGAAATATTACTAACAGTATCAAAGTTATTCTTACATTTGCTTTATAAAAATCAGTGAAGATTTCACAGCCACAAGACACATGAGCTGAAGGTGGACGTCTGCAAATCTTATACTAACTGTATTTTATTTTACTTGCTTGAAAAAAAAGAGAGTCTAAACTATCAGTCAGATGACAGAAGGCATGTAGTACAGACTACACTCTAAATACTACACTAAACGGGCATGCCAGGTGTGGGGAATCACCTAATAATGAGATAACGAGGACAGGAACAGGAACGACCAAATATGGGCACATGAGGGAGCAAACACACACAAAACAGGTCCATAATCCTGACAGTGATTAATTAATCAAATTAATCACAAATAAAATTTGGCTGTGAAAATATCCACAAAATGTTATTTAAAGCTATTTTTTGTTAAATGAGAAAGTATTAAGTAGATATTACAAATAGTAGTTAGCTTTAGAAAGAATTTTTTTATTTGTTTCAACATAAAATTTATTACACATAAATGTGTAGGGTCCAAAGGCCTAACATAAACTATGGGAGATAATTTAAGAAACATCTCAGTATTTCAGTATTTTATTTATTTATTTATGTTCATGCAATGACAGTCATTGTTAACCAAAACATCTTACCAACAGTCTTCAAAACACCTTATTTTATGTTCCACAAAAGAAAGTCATACAGGTTTAAAAAAAAAACATGAGGGTGTGTAAATTACAGAATTTTCATTTCTGGGCGAACTATCTCTTTATTTTATTTTATTTTATTTTTAAATACTTTATGTAAGAAACTAAAACGGTTAGTAGGTGGCATTAAATGTCTTATTAAATATGATTAAGTCACCTGAGCCATTCCTTTCATACTTTCAATTCGTTCAAATGACTGATATTATGTAAATGGCTCTCTTTATGAATGATTTCTTCAAAACGCGGATCAGAAACGAAATCATCGCTGTGTTTCTCAGAGATGTACAACGGTTCTGCTGACAATTTTGTGTTTAATTAAAAACACAACATAATCTTTTTATTTACTGAACTGTTGTATTAAAAAAATGTTTGCACAAAAAACAACACGATACCTCTCGCTGCTCGTTTGATATTGCATAATCATAAGACCAGCAAAAACACGTTTTGTGGGCCCCACATGGTTTATGCTGGGTCTACATGGGTACCAAGTGGGCATGGGCTCAAAATGGGCATCTTATCTGGGGCCCACTTGGGTGACCCAGCTAGGACCCACATGGGTGAACCCAGGTGGGCTCCCCATGTGGTTCCTAGTTGGGTCATTAATGTAAAATGTGTGCATGGGCTCCACAAAGGACTCAATTTGTTTTATCAAATATACAAGTGCAAACACAATTAATTCCATATGATTGCATGGATATATAGAGCGCATATGTCTTTAAAATGATTTTTGTTGTTGTTTTGACACTTGGATAACTTAATTTATTTACCTTAATTACTTAACCGAGTCCTGCCCTACATTTTTTTTTTGTGACTAGGATGTACTTTACAATAAGGAAGAAATGTCTGTTGCAACTTGCTGCATCTAGTATTACTGTATATAGGCTGTTGTGCAGACATTGACAGTTAAGTAATTTAATTTAACAATTGGTGGATTTTTTTAAATTGGTAACACTTTACAATAAGGTTCATTAGTTAACTACATTAGTTAACATGAACTAAATAATGAACTGCACTTATACAGCATTTATTAATCTTTGTTAATGTTAATTTCAACATTTACTAACACATTATTAAAATCTTGTTAACATTAGTTAATGCACTGTGAACTAACATGAACTAACTGAACATCTGTATTTTTATTAACTAACGTTAGTGAAAATTAGTAAATACAGTAACAAACGTATTGCTCATGGTTAGTTCATGTTAGTTTATACATTAACTAATGTTTTAACTAATGAACCTTATTGTAAAGTGTTACCTTTTAATTTTCTAAATGTTTGTTTGAATAATTAACTGCTTCTAGATGCCTGTAAACACTTCCAGCATTCAGCACTGTTTACTGTTAAAATTGTTCATATATATGCTCATATAGTTATTATATTATTTAATATTTACTTAACTGTATTGTTCAAATAAGTATTTAATATTTAATTACTCGTAGAGTACATGGTGTGTATGTATTTGTAAGGTGTAATATGTATTTAAGTAATTAGTTGCTTTGTTAATATTTATATAAATATTTAATGATGATAGATAGATAGATAGTTAGATATGCTTTATGCTTGACTTGTGCTTAAACTAATGTTTACTTATGTTTCTGTAAGTGTAAATCTCTGTTAATGTGTATGCCGAGAGCTTAATAAAGATATTGAAAAAATAAAATATTATTCATCTTGCAGGAGCTGAAGGCTTCAGATGAAACCTGTTGATCTGATTTGTCTCTGTATCATGATGTCCTGCTGCTGGAGTTTTTCTGCTGCTGTTTCTGCAGGGAATCTGTCAGTAAATTCAGGTCAGCCATGGGTTTGGCACAGGAGTTTGTGAGTTTGGCTCAGGCCTCGACAAGCACCAAATGCAGAGCCTTTGCTGAACTAGGCTGCTCAGTCTGTGCAATGAACACACATATCAGTTACCATCCATAATATATTATTTATTTATTTACATCTAACAAGGTTTCAGATAATTAGCAAGGTCACGACAAACGATTATGGACGATAGGTGAGCATCAAAGAGACCTCAGATGACACTATATTTCGATAATCACTAACACTGGCATCGGGCTGACTGCTTTTAGCTCTGGTTCAGATCACTGCCGCATACCGAGTGTTTGAATCTTTGGTTTCAGATGTGATACGAGCCTGACCACTCGTCTCTGCCACGGAAATGTAACATTGCCCTGAAGGATTGAGGAAAGTACAATGAATCAGACAACCAAAGAGGAGTTCAACAATAAAGGCCTTGCTCTCGTAGTAGGTATTTGCTTATCCTATGCAGCCCTGCAAAACGCTATCGGCACTCCTCCAAAGCTCTTTGTGGTCTTGCATTGGCCTTTACTGAAGCAGTGTAAACGTTGAGATATTTCATGCATCGTTTGCGGCTCATTGGTGTAAAATGGGAGTCATCTGTCGGTGAACCTTGATGCTTGATTACACATCTCAAATCTCTATAGAAACACAGTCTGTAGCCCAGCTAACAAAAATATGTTCTCAGAATGTTTTGTTAACGTTTCTGTTAAGTTACAAAACCATTATTTCAGAATATTTCCAGTGATTTTTATTTTTTTTTTGGTTATACAAATGTTAAGGAAACATTCTATTTTATCATTTTGCAAATGTTACTTCTCTGAAAATTCAAGTAGTAACATTTAAAAAAGAAACATTAGTTGAGCATGCAACAGAAATTATTTGAAAGGAAAGTGTTGCATGAATGATCTATGAATAATGTTTTTGTGCTAATGTTTTGAGAACATTATTAAAGACCGGATAACTTTTAATTAAGGTTACTAGAAGAACATTGAGAGAGCATCGCCAGAACATTTGCCAAAGTTCTACGAACATTCCCTGTTAGCTGAGAAGCGGCATTTATTTATTTAAAAAATGTTTTATCATGGTAATAGTGGTTAATCAGGACTCTTTTAACCATATCAGGGTTAAAAGAGTCCTGATAGTAATCTAACTGAGGATAATGTCATGTTCCGCAGCAGTTGCAACTGATAAAAAGTAAGATTGGCAAATCCTGCATGGGTGGGCACAAGAAAAAAGCAGTGCTGAGACACTGGAGCCCACTGCAGTGATCTAAAAACACATTTATTAGATATGATCTGTTTGTCTCAATAAATCAGAAGTGTAGCGTACTTTATCTTCGCTGGCACCTGTGAAAATGATTGTGCACGCCGGCTGTGCCAAAGATCGCAATAAAATCACACACAGTAGCGCGGATTTCGTCACATCGTGCGGCCACGAGTGGAGGGAGAGAATGTAGAGCAGCCCTACAGTCGAGGTGAAAGGTAAGCGGGGCCATAAATCACAGGCCGTTCTAGTGTATTTCTCTCTGCGAGCCCAGAAGGAGCACATTTAAAAGCCATTAGAGATGGTGTAGCCAGCTGCACATCATCACATGTCGTAAATTGTTTTATTGGATGAAGTGTCTGCAAAGCGATGAGCTCAGCAATATCGATTTCCCGGCAAATGTGGGCCTTTATATTGTGCATTCACATTTTAACATGGTGCAATTCAAAAATAGAAGTAATAAAGTAATTAAAATTAAATAAAGTAAAAAATAAACCATTGTGCAACACATATTAATCCATTCTAGTTCTAGAATTAGTTATGTGGAAAAATGCTTTTTAACAGCTCAGAAACTAAAATTAAAAATAGTCAGAAATGCATCAGTACTTGGTATTTAATCAAACTTAAAAATGTGCAGTTCGTATTCTGCCATAATGTGAGACTTTATACACAAGCATATCAGATATCAGAATGAGCTTTATTCGCCAAGTGTGCGGAAACACACAATGAATTTGTTGTGTGTGTGTCTTTTTTAGGAGCTCAATTGGTACAAACATCATACATTATTGACATATAAACATAAAGAACATTTAAATAAGGAAAACTAAGGGAAGATCATCAAATATAAGTAATATGTGTATGCATTGGACAGAAGATTTATGTACATATTTGTGCATTATTTACTGTATATACAGCTGTATAAATAAAATATGTATATGTATTTACATAATACTTAAGAGAGATGCAATAATTAGCTATTAAGAAATGAAATGACAGAAGACAGGTGGTAATTTCTGTGTTAGCTGTTTAAGCTGGAGATGGCATGGGGGGAAAATTTGTTTTTATGCCTAGATGTTCTAGTGCACAGAGATCTGTAGTGTCTGCCTGAAGGGAGAAGTGCAAACAGGTTGTGTCCGGGGTGAGAGGGGTCTTTGATGATGTTTCCTACCCATTTCTTTACTCTGGAGTTGTACAAGTCCTGAAGATTGGACAGGTGCACACAGCAGTTATCCTTTCACCTGTCTTAACAGTCCGTTGCAATCTTCTTATATTTGATTTGCTGGCTGACCCAAACCAGTTAGAGAAGTGCACAGAGCCGGCTCAATAACAAACTATGTCATCTGTGCCTGTGGAAGGTTGAACTTTTTCAGTTGATGAAGGAAGTGCAACCTCTGCTGGGCCTTTTTCACAATGGAGTCAATGTGATTGTCCCACTTCAGGTCCTGTGAGATGGTGGTGTTCACAGTGCAGTTCATGATGGTGAGAGGGGGGAGTGCAGGGGTTCACAATCATCTCCACAGTTTTGAGCGTGTTCAGCTCCAGGTTGTAGTGTGATCCTCATATACATATATAAATATGAGCTGAGTCTCTCTCATGATATATCATGATATATGTATCACGCATAATGGCCTGTTGTCATTAGACCTCCATTTATCTTCTCCTGAAGTCACAAAGCTGTGTTCAGTGGAAACATGAGTCGCCCACCAACCTTGTCTCCAGCCATGACAACTGAACAACTTACACCGGTTGAAATCTGATTGGATGAGCTGCAGTCAGAGCCATTTGTTCTATATTAATGCATCAAATCTACAATATCGCTCAGTCAGGCTAATGAACTCCAAGTCACCAAAATGTCACTTCCATCACATCTCAAATAATGTGCCGTGTCCAACAACATTCTGCAATAGATATGATGGTCCCAGCTGACAATAATATGTTCTAAGAGGGTTTGGCTAAAGTTTCCAAAATGTTATTTCTGAATGTTCTCAACAAAAATGTTTAACATATTTATTTTATTTGTATTGGTTATGTGAATGTTAAAGACAACATTAAGGGAAATGTTCCATTTTATTATTTTGCAAACATTATGGGAATGGATGTTACTTTTTGAATGTTCTTTGAACCATCTTAGATGAATGACCAAATAAAAAAATTCAGAAAAACATTCCATAAACTGTATAAATAATGTTTTGTGCTAACATTTTGAGAATGTTATTAAATATTATTATTCTATCAACATTACTGGAAGAATATTTGTTCAAAACTTTGAGAACCTTGGCAGAACGTTCTGAGAATATTCTAATACTAGTTATTATTACTAGTTATTATTTTAATAAAATAAATAAAAACCTTGCTACATTTACTGCGTTAGGCTAACTGAGACTTGACATTTGCACTTATATATTGTTGCTCTTTTGTCATTTTGATTGCTTCTATCCCTCATTGAAGTTGCTTTGGGATAAAAGTGTCTTGCTATAATGATAATGTGATGCAATGTATTATTACTTGGGTTTATGCATAAACATACCCAGTCACAAAAAAATATTAAAACCATGACGTTATATCACTTTTTTTCTTTTAACATTGTGAAGGGCTCACATTCTGTCCATTTTTTTGTTTTTGTCCTTCAAATACTTAATTGTTTTTACATAAACAAATGGACAGCTCTAAACTCAATTGTGTATTTCACATGCATCACAACCCACAACCTCATCCCCTGCAAAGATATTTCACTGGAACTTTGTCTTCATCACACCTATTTTTTGTTTTTATTTTGTGTTTCTTCTTTATGTTCAATGTCAAATGTCATTTATTAATGTATTCAGCTAACTGTTGTTAAGAGCACTGACATTTTTTGCTACAATAAAAAGTTACCTAATTCACACACATCTTTGTTGTTTTTTTTTTAATGTAAATCCCTAAATTATATGCTACACTCAAAAAGATGACTCCATTAACTGCACAGACGTCACACACAACTCTCAACAGGTAAATGATTTATTTCTTAAAATGTCTATTATTTTTAACTTTCAACTCTAACTTCCTACCAGTCATGTATTTTTCTCTTTTTAGTTGTTAAGAGACATATTGCACCAGCTCTTTTCGTTAAGGATCTCTTCATCACCACTAAGTAACACAGATATTGAATTTATGTTCCATATTGTTGTTGTTATCATTATTATTATTATTATTATTATTGTTGTTGTTTATTTTTATTATTAGTATTATTATTATTGTGGTTTGCACATAAACATTGTGAAGTGCTCACATACTACTTTTGGCCTTCATAAACATAATTGTTTTTACATAAACAAATGGAAGGAGGCACATTGTAACTCTAAACTCAATTGTGCATTTCAGATCCTACAACCTCGCCATCTACAGAGAGAAACTGCCACTCAAGCACATCAAAATACACATAATGATGGACTTACAGGCATCATAGAGGATTGTGAAAATACAGTATTTTATTGGAACTTGGTCTTCATTACTCTGTTTTCTGTTTCTATTTTTGTTTTACTTCTTTAAGTGTTTATTTATGTTCAGTGTCAATTGTCATTTATTAATGTATTCTGCTAATAACAGTTGTTAGATTACTGTCATTTTTGCTACAATTTCTTATAAAAAGGGTTCTATTTAGCACCAAAAAGGGTTCTGCTATTGTTACAAGCTGAAGAAACCTTTTCTAGTACTGTTTAGAACCATTTTTCTTAAGAGTGCAGGATGTTAAAATAAACAAAAATCTCACCTTTCAGAGTAGACACTGAACAAAAAGCATGTTTTTTGTTTGTCACTTGTTGTGGTTCCCTTAAACATTTCTGTCATGGTCTGTGTGTATTTGCAGGACATTTTTAGACATTGTAAGAATTGACAGCGCTTTTCTGTATTTGGATGTGTTGTGAGCATTCAGAGCTGGGTAATAACTGATGACATGTAATAGGAATTACGTAATCAGATTCCAAAAATTAAGTACTTGTAATTAGATTAAATTAAATTTTAAAATACTCAGATTCAGACTACAGTTACTTTTTTATTGATTACATGATTACATATTATTCACACAATAGCAATAATTTATTTATAATTTATTGATTCTCCCAAATTCCTATTTTTGAACTTTTAAATATTCCTTTCTAAAATAGCTACTTATATACAACGATCAGGCATAAAATCATGACAACCTTCCTAATATTCTGTTGGTCCTGCTTTTGCTGCCAAAACAGCCCTGCCCATCGAGGTATGGACTCCACTAGACCCCTGAAGCTGTGCTGTGGTATCGGGCACCAAGATTTTAGCAGCAGATCCTGGAAGTTGCGAGGAGGAGGCTCCATGGATCGGATTGATTTGTTCAGCACATTCCGATTGGATTGAGATCTGGGGAATTTGGAGGCCAAGTCAACACCTCAAACTCATTGTTGTGCTCCTCAAACCATTCCTGAACCATTTTTGCTTTGTGTCAGGGCACATTATCCTGCTGAAAGAGGCCACAGCCACCAGGGTATACAGTTTCCATGACAGTGTGTACATAGTCTGCAGCAATGCTTAGGTAGGTGGTATGTGTCAAAGTAACATCCACATGGATGGCAGGACCCAAGGTTTCCCAGCAGAACATTGCCCAAAGCATCACACTGCCTCCGCCGGCTTGCCTTTTTCCCATAGTGCATCCTGGTGCCATGTGTTCCCCAGGTAAACGACGCACATGCACCCTCGGCCATCCAGGTTGTGTAAAAGAAAACGTGATTCATCAGACCAGGCCACATTCTTCCATTGCTCTGTGGTCCAGTTCTGATGCTGAAGTGCCCATTGTTGCCGCTTTCGGTGGTGGACAGGGGTCAGCATGGGCACCCTGACTGGTCTGTATAACAAGTTAATAATTAAGTAACATATTTGCATGTTCACAGTTCTCTGTCATTGGTTAATGGTCACATGACATGCAGGACATTCAATTTTTTACTAAGTGTTTTATTTTAACATTTTTGTGATTTAATTAATATTTGCTTTTCATTAAACTCATGAACCCCCTGCAGTTTCTTTATGAACCCCAGTTTGGAAAACCTTGATGTAATGTAATGTTTAATGCACTTTATGTTGTCACTAACAAAAAAAAATTATCTTTTTTTTTACAAAATCTATACAACATTTACTCTATGAACAATTAAATATTATTTGGGCGACCCACTGATTTTACAATGGTAAAGGGTGGTACGAGTAAAACCACTGTAGCGCAGTCTCGGTGGGCTTATTCCTTTATTTTGAGTAGTTATGTGTGAATGTCAGAAATGTAAGGATTGTGTATGTCAGTGGTGCCTGGAGACAAACATCCCAGTGATCCAGGAAACCACACGGTAGTTTATTCTGAGGGGTATCCGCGCCGGACTGACGTCATCAGATGCTGCGGGAGGGAAGGAATGCGTTCTGGAGGACAGGTGCGCACCACCTGTGGCCCGCTGGAGACCAATGATGGACACAGATAAATATTTATCCCTTTAGAGCAAAGTCTAGCCTGATGCCACATGTACAGACACGATACAAGTTACATATGTCCTGCCACAGGGTTCTTTACATATTAAATAACACATTTGTTAAATGTATAAACAGTTGCCCCAAACAATACAGCCCATTAGCCTAATGCAAGCTGCATGCCAAACAAGCATTAATATAAAGATAAAATGATGTGCAATCACAGGTGTGTTGTACTTTTAGACATTTGATAAACGTTTCGATCCAAAGGAACTTAGATTTCATTCCAGGGTACGCATTCACCATTCTGTCAGTCCTTGCTATCCATGGGAATCAAATTGCACAATAATTTGTGCAATAAATTGATCTAAACCTTAAGTCTTGCAACTTAAAGGAAAAGTTAACCTTACCCCCAAAAATTGACATTTGCTGAAAATGTCCTCAGGCCATCCAAGATATAAATGATTTTGTTTTTCATTGAATGAGATTTGGAAAGGTTTAGCATTATGTCACTTGCTCACCAATAGATCATCTGCAGTGAAAGGGTGCCATCAGAATGAGAGTCTAAACAGCTGATAAAAACATCACAATCAGTACCGCAGCTCCCTATACGCAGAGTACACAGTTTGTGTAGGGCACCAATGCCCATCCCAACTCCTCAAAAAAAAAGGTTATATATTAATATTAACATATGGATGTAGATACATACAAATATAAACATGAACATATATACATAATTATAAAAAATGATTGCGCAGTAGTCAGTAGGCTAAGCACACATTACACGCCATTTCCACACCCCCGCCCTCACCTCATGTTTGCGGCTAACTGCAAATGATCATAATTGATGGACAACTATGCCCGAAAAAAAAACAAAAAAACATCACCAGTCCGGCGCCGAGAAAAGAAAACGTAAAAAAATTCCAAGATGAAGCCTGTGCATCCCTTTCAGGTACGTTCATAATCCTGTGAAACTTTTTGGGCTGTTGACGTTAATAACGTTTATTAACATTAATTAATATTTTAATTATCATATGATGAGCTCATTGACAAATTCGCCTCCAGAAAAAGCAGGAGTGTGCCTTTGTAAATGTTGGAAAGCTCCAGCAGATGATGTATATCAGTGCTGATTTCCGGAGTGTCTGTTTACACTATGTGCAAATAGGCTGCCTTGTTGGCAAAAGCTATTTACACTATTGGGCTAGTCAACACTACAAAAGACTTATTGGCAAGGAACAGCTCCAGTGGTGTCGATTTTAAAGCATGTGCTGAAGCCGTTTTGATGCGATCGACCCAAGTTCGATCCGCCTTTTGCCAAACTTTTTTTCCCTCCCTTTTCAAATCTCATATCGCATCAGAAAGGCATTTATTAACAATAAAATGAAGGAAATAATCAAAACGTTGAAAATAAAGTAGCGGGTAGGTGTAGGGAGGGCTTTATTGTCCCAAACAGGTGGCATCCATTTTTTTAATTTGAATTAAAATTATAATTTATACTCAATACGTTATTATTGCATACTGTTTTATAATTTACCACAATATTGAGGTGTAGATAATTTCCACTATTTGCAAAAAATAGTATAAATAGCAGAAAATCCTGCTTTTTTAGTCAGTGTAAATGGATAGCTATTTGCACTTGGGTGTAAAAAGCATATTGCTAAGAAAACACTGCTATTTTCACTTAGTGCAAATAGAATCCATCGCTATTTTCACTTAGTGTAAATAGCATCTATCACTAAGAAAATATATTTTCCTTGCATCTAAGCAATTTATTTATTTACTTTTATGTTTTATTAAAGTTCTATTTTGACCCCTATAGTAGGTGTTTTTTTTTTCATAACATTTGGGGGAGGGGTCACAACAATACAATTCTACTTAGGGCACCTATTTGGCCAGCAGCGGCCCTGATCACAATAAGCCACAAAACTCCAGTCCATCAATTAACATCTTGTGAAGCCAAATGCTGTATGTTTGTAAGAAATAAATCCATCAAGAAGTTTTAAACTTCAAACAGTTGCTTCCAGCTAAAATATGAGTCCATAATCCATAATAAAGCTTCCTCCGTGAAAAAGTTGTCTTGTCTGAATCAGGAGAGAAATGTGCACAGACTAAGCACCGCTTGCAAGCGAAACAGTTCAAAACAAACATGTGAGTGGTTTTTGATGTGACAGGACAACAGGGGATAGACAGGGGATGGGGAATTCACTGGAGGAAGCATTATTATGGATTATGGACTCGCATTTTAGTTAAGATTTAAGTTAAGAATGTCTTAATTATGGATTTATTTCTTACAAACATACAGCTTTGGCTTCACAAGACATTAATTGATGGACTGGAGTCGTGCGGATTATTGTGATGTTTCATCATTCGGAAGGCACCCATTTACTGCAGAGGATCCATTGATGAGTAAGTGATGTGCAACATTTATGATGAACATTTCAACAACTATAAAGAAACAACCTTATCTACATCTCAGATGGCCTGAGGGTGAAGAGATTTTCAGCAAATTTTTATTTTTTGATTAATAAGAGTTTTCAGATTGACTGGCTTGGCTACATAACCACTGTTGACATCTCTGAAATTGGAAATATAGAATACAATCCCAGCTGTCCAATGGAAACCCCCTTGCAGCAAGGCACAATCTTTTGCATAAAAAAAAAATAAAAATACATAAAAGGTAGCGCATGTCATTTCGGAAAGTTAACAATTTTGACTCCATCGGTGGTGTAAGTTTGGGGCAGTATCTGTTTGTCTGACCAATGATAGACTGGAGAATGTGTTCTGGAAACCTCTTCTTGGGGGGAGAAATTATCTTTTTTACCATATTTCACAGGGATTACACACTCTTCATTTTTAAATAATAATGACACCAATGATCAAGAATCGGAGATTATCAGCTGAGGATCTTCAGGAATCTCCGGCATCGGCTGCTGTTCATCTTCATGAAACCACTGTAAGGAAAACTGAAGAGGAGAGAAAAAAAAAAAACACACTGCCGTCCAAATACAACACTGATGCTCATCTCTTGTGTGCCAAATTTTACCTGAACTATGCTGACGGCTACTGGAAGAACAGAGTGTGGACTAATAAAACAAATTTAATTTGTCTCCATTAATGAGGAATTTTGCATATTGAGCAAAAATAAAACACTTGGTTTTCAACTGTGCTGGGACAGCGTGTTTAGGTGTCAGATATTAAAAACAACATAATGACCAAAGAAATTATTTTACATGGATACAATATATACACAATTTTAACTGAAGGACTCAGGAGGACAGTTAGTGGTTTAAATTTATTGCAGCAATATGTAAACAAATGGAGGTTAGTAGAGCTAGAGGTAGAGGAAAACACTGAAGATAGGAGCTTTGGAATATAACGTGGAAACGCTGCGGATCAGGTAAGGAGTCCGTTGCTCAAAGTGAGACCACACAAAAACTGGCTGCAATGTGTGTGCTTGTATGTAGTGAGATGATTGATGATTAACCCGGTGCAGGTGCCATTGTTTCTGGCTAAAAATACAAGCCCATAATAATGCTTCCTCCAGTAAAAAAGTCATCTGGTCTGAATCAGGAGAGAAAAGTCAAGCACAGTTTACAAGCTAAAACGGTCCATAACAGTTCTAAAAAAATAAATAAATATGTGGGTGGATTGATGACAAGACAACAGGGGATGGACTACTTCTCTGGAGGAAGCATTATTAGGGTTATGGACTCGTATTTTAGCCGGAAATAACGGTTAGAAGTTAACAATGTCTTAATGAGGGATTTCAATATGAAATCCATATGGGATGGATACAATATACACACACACAATTATAACAGAAGAACTCAGCAGGACGCATAGCGGTCTAAATAATTTATTGCAGCAATATGTTAATAACAGATGGAGGTAAGTAGAGCAGATATAGCACAGGATGAGTGGATGAATACTGAAATAAGGGTGGTTACCATCTTGCTGATTGATGGGAGATCGTAGATTTAGTGATGAGCACACACCTTGGCTTGATGTCGAAGAGAGTCCAGGTAAGGGTATACACACTATGGAGACAGACTGGGGCAACACAGCGGCACAGGAGCTTGGAAAACACTGAAGATAGGTGCTTTGAAATATAATATGAAACCACTGAGATCAAGTAAGCAGTTCATTGCTCAAAGTAAGATCAGACAAAAATTGGCTGCAAGGTGTGTGCTTATATGTGGTGAGTTGATTGATTATTAATTCGTTCCGGTTAGGGTGCTCTTGTGATTGAGTGTGGAGGAGCCTAGCATGTTCAGGGGCTCAATAGAAATATATATATATATATATCTAATATATTCATTTTTTCTTTCAATTTTTTTTATGTTGCTACCCTATGTTAAACTGCTTTAAATTACTTTCTTTCACATCAACCTCAATAAAATTCACACCTCTCAATAAAATGTCTAACAGCTGAATGAAAATGCATATCAAAGCAAAAACCAAAAGAACTGCCTGTAGAGCTCAGAGACTCACTGACTGTGCCCCGATTGTCAACTAGAGGGCATTCCACCCCAGACTGTTTCTGCCTCGGGAAATACATGTCCGATAATCCTCTGCCCGGTCTCATCAGCAATCATTGTTTGCACCTGTGTCTCATTAGTATTGTTAGCTCACCCTATATAAGCCCGGTTCCTTCTGCCACTCATTGCTAAGTCTACAACTGCATTTCTAAGCCTTTTATCCTGTTTCTCGTGGCTTGTTTCCCTAGTTCTTGACATTCTCCCTGTTTATCTGGATTACTCTGTTTGCCTCATCTCTGAACTCTGCCATTGTTTGTATAGCCCGTGTTATGAACTTTACCTGTTTTTGGATTACATTTGTGGATTACCCCTTTAATAAATACTGCGGCTGGATCCTCAACCTTCGTGTACCTGCAGTTTCATGACAATTGCCAAGCCACAGTTCTGGGGATGAGTTCAGAAATAAATCTGCTGAATTGAAGTTTCACAGAAGCATTTAGCCTCCATTATTCTTAATAGAAGTCTGGAACAACCAGGACACTTCCCAGAGCTGGCCTTCTGGCCAAACTGAGTAATCCACGGAGAAGGGCGTTGGTTGGAGTGGTGAACCAGAAGCTGATGGTCACTCCATGATCATACTGTATATGGATATGGGAGAAACTTACAGAAGGACAAACATTACTGTAACACTCCACCGTGACCAATAAAGGACTCTCAGACTGTGAGAAACAAAACTCTCTGGTCTGATTAACCTCATTTCCAAGTATCATGTATGGAGGAAACCAGGCCCTGCTCCTACACTCACAGTAACCCTCCCAATAGCAAAGTGTGGTGGTAGCATCCTCATGCTGTAGGGGTGTTTTTCAGTGGCAGGGACTGAGGGACTTCAGTAGAGTAGAAGGAAAGCTCAAAGCAGCAAAATATAGAGATAGCCTTGATGAAAACTTAGTCCAGAGCATTCAGAACCACGGACAAGGCAGAAGGTTTACCTTCCAACAAGACAATGACCCTAAGCACACAACTAAGACAATGCAGGAGTGGCTTACGGACAACTGTGAGCTTGGGGTTGAACCCAATCAAACATTTCTGGATAAACCCCCATCCCCATCCAACCTGATACAGCTTGAAAGGTGAAGAGATAAAGAGAAAAATGGCAGATAATTATTTAAAAAATAATACAATTTAGTATGATCACATAATCTCTTATATATTTCTGTCATGACAACTCTCTGAAAGTTTAGCATGTTAATATGATTGGTCTTGGCCAATATATCTGCTTACCTGCGCGCGTCACTACCGAGACTAGCTACTGCCAATCATCCTATTACATCCACAGGCTGCCTGTGAGAAATACTGCTGCAGGGCAAATATGGAAGTTAATGAAATAACACCCATATATAACATACATGAAATTACCATGTAGCAGAACTATATACGTGGAGCTGGGGAAGGTGGAGGGTTTCTGAAGCATGCTGGACTGCTACAGCAAACACAAGCCAAGTATTTGAATGTTGAACAGCAAGCTCATTGGCTACTGATGTAAAAAGAACCAATCAGCACCATGATTTGAATAATTGTGAATTATTTTTCGACTGTTGGAACATATCGGCCTGCACCATACAGAGTTTCATGACAGAACTTTGTATTTTTATAAGTACAGGTCAGAATAACTATTGTTGTTTCATTTTAACATAAATATATGTTATGCTGCATGACGATGGAACATTATTTCACCTGTATTTTGACATTTTATTTTCACAAACATTATTTGAAACATTAAAGTAGACACTTTACTTACAATAAATGCTTTCTATGTAAAACCACTTTTGTAAATTTGATGCAGACACTAAAAATGTGACATCTCGTTTTTGACCCATTTATACAAAAACTGGTAGTTTATATTTAAACCACTTTAATATAACTCCATAACAGCTATAAAATCATAAATTCATATTACTAATTTGCTTTATAATTTTAAAACCATTCTAACTGATGCTTCCAAACCATCACAAGCCAAACTAGATAACGTGATCTCTGTGACTTAACTCAAAAATTTCAAGTTTGGTTCCTCAACTGACTTGATTTTGTATTTCGTGTCGATTTCAAATTAGCTGTAATTTTGTGTGATTAAGCAAGTAGTTCATGCTATAATGTCAGTAACTAGTAACAAAGTCGTTTCCCAAGAGAAACTAAACCATTGACCTACAACCCAATGTGTGTGACTGACTGACAGATAGAGAAACCACATAATGAAGTCAGAAAACTCACACTGTACAAGGCTGAGATCCTGTAAATGACTGTCTGATGTGATGCAGGTTTGAAATCAAGACGTGCATGTGAAAATGCACAACATCTGTCAGCGATACACCACCACACTGTACCTGCACCAGAATGACGTCTGCATGATGCAGAGCTCGTCCACAGCATCCACGTGTTCTCTGGAGGGACTGACAGACGAGAGGGAATGTTTTTTTATGAGGCAAATTAAGCCTGATAGGCCTTTGAGTGATTATTTTTTGGTCAGGTTACAGGGCAAAGCAGAACCACACTCACTGTCATGATCGCCGCTCACTTTCGAAACATCTGCAGCTCATAGAGTTGCATAATCTCACATAACAGAAACATTAAGCCATATACGTCAATGGCTGTGACTGAACGAGCATTTGGATGGCGTGAGGGGACAGGAGGAGGAGAAACCGACAACAGCATATTAGACCAAACATCACAGCTTCCTGAACAAACTGTGCTCATATTACTAAAAAATTTAAAACAACACACATCTGGCAGTGAGTAATGTTGCTTTTACCAGAACACATACGTACGGCCCAATCGAGGTCACGAGAATAAACAGTTGCATGTGGGATTTTATCTAATGAGAAAGTCTGTACCAGAAGAAGCGCATGCAAACACCGCATGCCATGATCCAGAGGGCAATAAGAATTGTGAAATATATAAATAAGTCCTCATTAAGGGGAGTTTGTTTGACACAAAACACAGCAGAATGACTATAGAAAAGTGTAGTGTGTATATATAAATATATATATATATATATATATATGAAATATAAACATACATCTTATTTTTTTTTAAATATTACATTTTAAAAGTAATATACTACCAAGAAAAAAATAAATTCTAAATAATATAAATATCTATTGTACATTTCTAATATAGTACATTAACTTTCAAATTAATTAATATAAATGTGAATAATATGTAAAGTAGGATGGCATCATTGCCAGAATGAATCATCAACAATCAGAGTAAATACACAACGAACTTGCAGATCATAGCCAGGAGAGTACCCACACTTTACGCACATGTATCCCGGTCTGACTAAGATCCATTAGGAGTGCGGTGAAATGCCAAGTGCTATTGTAAGTGGTTAACAGAAATTACATTGCTCACAGTCAAGGGAGCATTTAACCATTGCAGCAACCCTAGTTAAATCTACAACAGAAAGCTAATGCTGGAACGACCTGTATGTGCCTGCGTACAATTACAACCCGCTGTCACTGCAGAACAAAAACACATGTGGCCGCTGCTTATGAGAAATGACGCTAACAAATCTTTACAGCAACACATCTTGCTTAATCATCATATAATTCTAATAAATATGTTACATAAATGTTGATTTTGCAGCCCAGCATATTCCTGGGTATGAGTTTGAAATCATTATATTGCACTTTGACGTGTCCCAATAAATTAAAAATAAGTTACTTTGACAAATTACTTGTTGTTGACAGTCTATTATATGAAATCGGTGGTTATGTGTTTAATTTTAACCCTTGTGCATCAATTTTGTGTTTAATTTTAACCCTTGTGCATCAATTTAAAAAAAACTTACACAGAGGTCCTCAGAGCACAAAAAAGTCGGCCTGGGACAAAAAAAAATAAAAATATCAGAATTTTTAAATAAAAAAAAAAAAAAAACAAAAAAAAAAAACTCCTTTAAAAACAAATGCCAGGTTATTTACATAATGCCAATGTTTTTTTTTTATGACAAAATAAGCTTATTTTATTTAAGTGGCTGTTGGCCAATTATATTGTGAATCTGCGATTTAATGGCTGAATTTAGTGTAGTTTGATTCAAATCACTGGCCAAGTATATGCAAAAATTTGGCCATTTGTAAAAACAGTAAAAATGACACTTGACTTAGCAAACTTAATCGTTGTTAATCGTGTTAATGGTGTGTTGAGTTTGAAGAACAGAACAGCTCAAAAAATTAAATCGGTACAAGAAAATAACCCCATAATAAGACAGATCCCTAATGATCGTAGATGCGGATTAATACCGAACATTGTGGATGGCCCTCTTGACATTGATATATACACCAGAACAGGGACGTTGCACAGTACATTTTGAATGGTGCAGGGTGTCTCAAGTTGGAAAAAAGGGCACCTCTCATATATATATATTTTTTTTCTAAACAAAACATTAAATGTATTAACACAACTCTGACTTACTTACCAATTTATTTTAATATAATTCCCTCACACACACTCACGCGCCCATTTTGTTTGTTCATGTTGTTTAAAATTTTCCATATTTATGCCCACAAAATATCAGTTTACCTTAGCTTAGGGTCTTTGTTCAATTGCCCACACCCAAGACAAACATAACTGAAAGGGAGGGAGTGCTATCACGTCTCTTTCTGCGGCTCTTCTGCCTGTCTGTGATGTGCCGATCATGTGTGCTAACACGCATAGGCAGAAATTCCTGGGGGGGGGGGGGGTACAGACCCCCCCATCCTGAAGGTTATCCCCCCTAAAATAGGATTAAAAACCAGTCTGTGTATTGTAACTAACAATGTTTTTTTCTTTAATAATTAAGTAGTAAAACAACACAAACGGAGATGTTCCTCACTGCAGAACACAAGATCCAGGGGGCGTGGTTGGATCCAGATCCAACTCCTCCCACCTTATATATACCTAAACCTACCCCGTTCTCCACCCCCTGATCCCTAAACCTACCCATCTCCACCCCTAAACCTACAATCTCCACCCCCTAGATGTGGATCCAAACACATCCCCTGGATCTTGTGTTCTGCAGTGACCAGTGGCTACTGTCAAAATGCCTGCTTTCCTCTTTTGCATCACCTACACACACACTCAAGTCCGGTGAGAGAGAACAAAGTCAATAGTTGTGGAACTCCAGTAAGTAAGGCTGTCAAGGCTATTTTATTCACTTAAACATCGGATGAAGTGATTATTTTCTCTTTAATACAGATGATGCCAATGTATTTTTGATAAGTGGAGTCTCTAATGTTTCAAATAATCGCGTGTACCCGCTTGCACCGACAGAGTTGCCAGTTTTTGAAACAAACCCGGTCCCAACCTGCTACTCAAAACGAGCCCACTAAACCAGTGGTTTTAGAGGGGGTTAAATACACGTTTATTTTGGTCGCTGCTTCAACCCCCGGAACATTAAAAGCAACCCGCGCAACAGTGATAAACAGTGAGTTACGGATACAACGACCAGCCAACGCTATTGCGGCGTGAACCTCAACAGCTTGAAGTTGTCTCTTTTGGCACAGTCTTCCCCTCTCCTTTCCCCTCTGTGTATTCTTATCCTTAAATTAGCAAGTTTTAGCTAGTTTGTAGAAAGCCGTCTTATTATTTGTGTCCCCTTCAAAAAATAGTTCTTGGAGAAATATTTATGTTTATTGTCCCCCCCCACTGTTTTAGATAATAAAAAAATGTAAACGCCCCTGGCTACAACTTGCTGCTGCTGCATGCCATGTTGCGCCTGCACGGGAGTACCACGTAGAAAATTAATTTCCGCGACCTGACCTGATAATTTTGATTGTTTTAATGTTTGTTTTGTGAACAGAGAAAGCTGTGGCGCAAAGAGAAACACAAAATGCACACATATATAAGCCATGCCATATATTATTTTTATAATACTGTATATTATATAAAAATAAAAAAAAAACCCTTCCCCCGCAATAAAAAGGGGCAGGTTCTCAAGCCCTTTATGTCTATGTGTGGCATGGTGCCTGCAGCATGACATTTGATATTGTCAGATCATCATTTTACTTTGGTCGCAGATCCCTGACTGCTTTTGGGTTTTGACAATCTCAGTCAAAAACAAAAACATTAAAAAGACAATCGAGAGGAGAAATGAGAGTTTACCTATTTAGGTTTTGGAACATAGGGCTATTAAGACCCTTTGGTTTATTGCGGTCTTCAAAAAGCATTGTCCTAGGTTTGTTTGGACTGCATGCGGCCCGAAACGCCGGCCGTTTGGATAAAGGGAGGCTTGGGCTTTTCAAAAAATTAGCTATGGTGTGTCCACTGGCAGCTCCTTCAGTGCGGTTTCCAGCACATACATGAAAGCAGTTCCAGCAGCCAACTCCACATTGTTCCATCCACAACCGCCATGTCCATACACTTTTTCACTTACAGTGTGTCGTAACTCACAAGATACTGTCCATAAAGTCTGTCAAAAATAAGGCGTCAATTGTGCAAATCGTTTTTTTATTTTTTTATAGGCCTGGGCAAGGAATAACTTGTTATTTTTACGTTAACCCGCATTAATTAATTAAACATCGTCAATTTATCACACATTAAATGGCCAGTTTTTTTTTGTGTTAAATTACTAATATTATTTATTGGAAAGTCCGTTGCTCACTGGCCTTCTGGATAACATATCATACAAACCCTGGGTCCAGGGGCAGTGTGCCAACCATAATTTTCAGGGAAGGCTATGAGGGTCGATTTTTTGTTGCTAAAAGTTATATAAATGATGTTGGTGATTTTATTGTGTGGATGACGTCATACGTAATCATATGCAAAATTGCACTACATCAAAGCTCATGTTCCTTTAGATGTTGTTTTTCATAAAATACTATAAATTCTAAATGATAATAGTAAAATAAAATAACTATTTTTATTTTAAACACAGGGAACATTGAATTATTTAACATTTACAAGCACAGTTTTGAATGATGTACAATTTAAGTTTTTTATTAAACTAGTAAAACTACACATTCTGAGCAATTCTAGTTTTAAGCAGTGTATTAGTAGTTATTTAGTATGCTACACTCTAAGAAAAGTCTGTAAAATAAGGCACAATTTACTGTTAAATTTTTCAACATGTGTTTTTTTTTTTTACCTGCATTTTAAATTACGCATTGTATTATGTGTTTTCGGGGTTACAGGGTTACTATGGATAATGGATAATGTCCTGGAAAATTACTATTAACTTTTCAATTTTTCTAGATATTTTTCTTAGTGTACTAACCAGTGTTGGGCAGTAATGCATTACTTAGTAACGTGTTACTGTAATTTGATTACTTTTTTAGCAACCGAGTTATTTAATGTGTTATAATTTTCAAAATAGTAATTAGTATAGTTACAAGCCGAGGTCTCTATTCGTTACTGCCGCGTTACATTGCTGACAGAATGCAGTGTTTTATAATCTAGAGATTGTAAAAAGGATGTAGCACATGCACTGTCGAGTCAAGTGCCAGTGGTTTAGTGCTCCCGCGAGACCCGACGCAACAGAGTGCGGCGCGGGAGAAGATGGGCGAGTGCTGGGGCGCGTAGACACTCGTGTGTGCGGGATGCGGGAGAATAAAATGACTCACGGGACTCCCGCAAAATAGAAATATCTAAACATAAAATATCTAAAACAAATAAATTGTTATTCATCTATTGCACAAAAGTAACATGACCTAATATAAAATATAAACGATTAACAGGTGCAAGCGTATGCAGAGTTTCTATTTAGGCTATAACGCGTGTTTGCAGCGATTGGATTTCAGTTTTATGGACGTTTCCATCTTTGATATTATTTTGGGCACTGTTATTATTGTAACTGGTAACGAGTATGGGCTTGACTTCTGTTGCACGTTCATACAGACAGTATTCGAGAAGCTACTGTAAGTTTCTGTGTGAACGGGACATTTCGAGACTCACAACTGTAAAACTGACAGTGAGAACGTAGCCTAGGTGAACATTCTTAGGATCGCAATGGATGACGGCACATAGAGCTTCCCTCAAGACGCACCATCACAAGAATACACAAGTTGTATGAAAAGGAGATTTTAATGTGATTACATTTATGTTTAAGTTGAGATTTACAAGAAATATTTTAACTGCTATTATGTAAAAGGAATACTGCTGTAAAAAAGCACCTTATTTGTTTAAAGTGTTTGCAAACCAAATGTTATTGCACTTTTGTTCATATAGCAGTACTTTAATAAAAGTGCGCAATACACTACTTTTGAATTCATTATTGAATTTTGTGCATAACAATGCGCTTAATCACAGAAAAATAATGCGATTAATCGCAATTACAAATTTGAATCATTGTCCAGCACTAGTTTTTAATTTTTTTTTATATCTAACAATTAACACAGCATCCATTTTTTTCAGGCATCCTTTGTCTAGCGTTACAGTAAACTATATGAACATGCTGTCAAGCACGATAAGACGCAAAAGAGAACTTCGGTACTTGCAGTAGAGCATTGAGTTTTCTTTCGCGCTTCATCTGACAAAAACACACAAAATTATGTCAAAACACCCGTTTTTGACGAGTGACCTCGTCTGTCTTGACCATAAAGAGTTGGGAGAAAATTGGATGTGTGTCAAATCCACATCATGGGCATCAGGTTTTAAAGAGACAGCACTGCTTTTGAAGTGAAATCTGCTGCTGATCTTCTGCTCTTCCCTGATTGATTTTTGTAAAAAAAAGTTTGAATAAAGATTAATCTATATTCAATGGCTTTCAATTATACTGTAATGCTGAATGGCTATAATTAATTACTAGAATTGAGGGAAAAATGCATTTAATAGAGACATCAGAAGCAGTATTGGTATCAGTGATGCTGGTCTTCATTAATAATAGGCTACTTAGTAAAAAGATGCCATTACACACATTTAAAACATACCATCTTTATGTTGTGTAAACATTAATTTGGAGATTCAATGTGCTAGTATGACAATATAAATAAACTATATAAATATATGATTAATCGCAATAATAATTAAAGAAAAAATGTGCAGTTATTTTTTTTAATTGATTGAAAGCACTAATATATATGCATGCATTTGGAATGAACTTAAAAACAATGGGGAAATTTGATGTTTTCTTTGGTGTGTCAATTAAAGATTTATGGCAAAGCTCATAGTCATAATAAATGGGACTGTGCGATCAAAGCTCAAAGTTGGTAAGCAATACATTTTTACATTTACTATAAATATTATTTGGAATTGATTAAGTAGTTTTTTTTGTTGTTTTTTAGATAAAAAGAAACGTCTCAGGTTACGGGTTTTTTTACACAATGTAACCATGGTTCACTGAGTATTGAACGCCGGACTCTAGGGTCGCTATGTGGGAACAGAGCGATCGACGTGACCCATGTCTGAAGCATACATTCAAAACAACAACAACATGTTGGCCGGTGGTAGCCTATGACGTCACTACCAGTGCGATTACAGTATAAAGAGGCGCCAGGATCAACACTTCACCGCTTCTTTTGTTCATCTGAAAGCTTTGCCATCCGAAGCATGGCAAGGAACCTAGAGGACGCAGTGTCTCGTTCCCTATTCAGCGAACCATGGTTACATACGTAACCTGAGAACTGCGTCATCTAGTGGTCGCTATGGGAAACGGTATACCCACGCCACCATGCTGAGGGGAGTGCATGCCAGAAACCTATGGCGAGCACTAGGTACCAACTCTACCAAAGCTTTAAAGGAGTTGCCCCTGGGACGGTTAGACGGCTGTCAGTGACATTATCCCGATAAACTTACCTAATAGGGCCAGACCTCCTGGGCCCAGGGTAGAGCTCAAAGGCTGGAATTAGGATAGATTCTTAAGCCAAGAGGGAATACGACCAAGAGCCTAGAATCATAATAGTCTTGGCCTGTCACACAGGGTCTACCGCACGTTTCTCTTTGTATGTGATGAAGTAACTGTCTCAACAGACCCCTAGTAGCAACACCCTGTTAAAGTAGGTATCACTGAGGATACATAGGTAGAGTGGTGCCCAAGGTGGAACCGGGGCCTGACCGACTCAAAGAAAGGGCACGAAGCCGCAGCGCGTAACCCCTACCATACAGGATTTTTAGAAAACGCAAAATGCTTGATGTGCAAACTTATCACAGCAGGGATTTTAGGAAGTGCACAGAGACCTTCTGCGTGTGCACTTACAATAACATGGATTCTAGAAACACTGTTACTAAGGGGTCACAGAGGCTGTTACCCAGACAAGAACCTTAGAGACCTTATAATTTGACCGTGGCACTCTGAGAGCAGCAGTCCCATAACCATACACAGAGCACACATAGATGAAATGGCGCATCCATAGAACAATACTCCTGAGGAAGTCCAACCAACTCATCATCATGTCATATGCTGGTCTGAGCATTAAGTTACCTCGCTGAGGGGAGCATAAACAACCCAGCTTCTCTCTCAGCCCAAGAGGGGAGCAAGATGCTCAACCTACGCAGTTCGTAAAGAAAATCCATCCTGAAGTGTAAGTGTGCTGCAAGCTAGCCAAAAAACTCAGCGTATCAGGGAGGCAGAGGAAGGGCCTAGTTCGCCTGATGCTGCTGGTTCTAGGTGCTCTGGAGAAACAGAGAACTCAAATTTCTCATGTGAGAGGAGAACTCCGAATTTCAGAAAAAGGGGTAGCTCCATTCAGAGAAAGGATATCCTGACACAGGATGACCCTCGGGCGAACATGGGTATGGCATGGCAGCCTTTGAGGCATAAACCCAGCCCGGACATCCAGGAGGGGGACATCTCACAAAGTATACACTCCAGAGAGCTCACCAGAAGGAAGGACCCGCAGATCCCAGAATTGCAGAGCTGTAATGGAGACGTGATTAACCAAGAACCAACGACTTGGCCGCATGATCCAGGAAGCATGAAGCCGGAAAAAGGGTCTATCATCCAGTCTGGATCCAGTATCGACGAGTGAGGTCATCACCGTAAAAGTCGATAGCCAAGGTTCTGGGTCCAGCAGAGTGGGTGCTCACCAAGGACCTACCCTAGACGAGGACAGAAACACACAGGTAAACAATACAACCACCAGCAATTACATTTATTTAAAAATGGATTGTACTCACCCACCATGGTTCCCACGCATGAGCTCCGTTCAAGAAGTGAAGCTTGAGGAAGTCCGGACCATCAGTAAGGTAGTTTCTATGTAAGACACAGAACCAACCAAAACATCATAGGTCCAGCATAAGAGATTGCAGTGCAGGCACAGGAGGTTCCTACCTAACCTCGGTCAGGTGGAGATGATGGTGGTTATAGGGGAATTTAGGAAGGGGAAGATGAGGGCAGATGTTAAACCCCCCGAGGGAGGTGAGTAGATGTTTAGGTCTTACTCTGGTCCGGACGAGATCGTTGAGAACGCCTCATCTGGATCACCTCCCTCAGTTCTTGCCTACCTCCCTTTGACTTGCCGCTTCCCGTTCTTAGCGACCCTACACTACCCACAGGTGGGGGAGGAGCGCTAGCCACGACACGAGCCTTCTGTGCCCGTCTCTGATCCTCAGACCGAGACGGGCCGGACCCCTGCATTGTTCGGGCTCAGACCTGGACCTTCGTGGAATGAAGGTTTTGAAGGCCACTGAGCATGCCTTCGCCTCCCTAAACTTCTCGACCACCATCTCGACGGAGGTACCAAAAAGTTCGGAAGGCAAAACTGGAGCATCGAGGAGAAAGCCCTTCTCTTTCTTCCCGATATCTGCCAGGTTCACCCACAGATGTCCCTCCGTCACTACCATGGCCTCCATATATCTGCCCATAGCAGAGGCGGCCTGCTTAGTAGCACAGAGAGCAAGATCCGTGGTGCGGTGCAGCTCAGCTACCTCGTCAGGAGAAAGGCCCTCACCTTTATCCAGGTCTTTCAGCAGATCAGCCTGGTACGCCTGAAGCACCGCCATTGGTGCTCAACGAGCGACATCCTCCACTGCTATTTAAGCGGATGTATCCTGAAGGGGCTTAGATGGCAAGGAGGGAGCCTGAGAGCGATGTCTCCACCCACGAGTAGAATAGCTTAGCCGTCATTCTCTTTCTAATAGGGACATCCTCTCATAGCCACTTTTCCGCTCTTTCCGCGCATGTGCTATCCTTCCCCCCGATGTTGGCATAACTCGTATGCTGGAGCCTATGGATGCGGGAGGAAAATTGCCTCCTCCATTCCTTCTCGATCTCCGTATGGAGATCAGGAAGAAAAGGAAGGCTCACTTGAGCTGGGGGGCTATGACCAGAAAGATAACGCTCGTCGAGACGACCTCGCGGTGCCATCTTCCTGGCCCGCTTCCACGGCAAGTCAAAAACCGAACTCCTCGCGCCGTGGCTCGTTCCCTAAACCTCCAATGCTCATCATAGCCAGGGCTTAGGAGTGTGTCTTCAACCTTTCTTTTCTCAACCACACCCCCCTCAGACATCTCCTGCTCTTCCTGGGCAGAACCCAGCAGAGCACTGGCCGCTGCATCAGATGATTTAAGGGAAATCACATCATCCTCATCCAGGGGCTCACCCTCGTCCACGGCCGACGAGTGCGGGGGAAAGCCCTCCTTTAAACTCTCCGGCAGAATCCGCCTGCGATCCCCACAATTCATTCTCCTCCGGGCCTCAGCATCGAACCTGAACCGCAGGGGAGCAGACACTGCCTGCCTTCCTCAAAAAGAAAAGACAGCGAGAGCTTCAAGATCGAAAAATGCTCGCAGGGACACAGATTGCCTCTCGAGGACATTGCGTGCGTGCTTCTTCCCCTCTCTATCGCACCAAACAAATAACGCAAGATCTTGTGTGTCATCAGGTGTAAGATAACGAGGACACGGATCCACACACCCCTTAAACGTCTTGCTAGTGCTCGCCATAACAAGGGAAGAAAAGATCGTTCTTACCACCGCAATGCATGCTTTAGTTCTCACACCAAAACAGTCACTTGAAGATGAAGAGATGTTCCTTCTCCCTCTCCCCGTGCTCCTTCTTTATACTGTTGGTCGTACCGGTAGTGACGTCCATAAGTCTGTTGCTTGGCCCAACATGTTGTTTTTGGTAGTTTTTATTGAATGTAATGGCTCCACACACGGTCACGTCGAGGCGTTTTTACCCATAGATAGCAACTCGTAGAGGACGCAGTTCGATGTTCCCTTGAAAGGGAATCTAAAATACTAGTGTTGCTTTAGTATTATTTATATACTAATGTAGTATTTATTAATATTTTGATTATACTATAGTAGTTTTTTATAATTAATATTTAAGCGTGTGTTATTTTATATTTTCAGTTCATCATTTTATTTAAATTGTTGTTTTTAATTGAAATAATTTTGTGTTTTTATTAGCTTGCCCCCCCCAATATTTTTATTCAACTTTAATTTACGTTATTGTTTTCATTTTGTAAATTTTTTGTAGTTTTACTACTTAAAACTTCATTTAAAATTAAACTAAATTTCATTTCAGTTAGTTGCAAAGACATTTCTCAATTTTTCAATTCACACGTTTTTCAATCAAATATTTTATAAATGAAATTAATGCTTTATTTATTTCAATTAACAAAATAGTTGTAGTTTTAGTTTAGGTTAATTAAATTAACACTGTCAATAAGTTGGAAATTATACAGCTATAAATGTAAATACATGGACACATTTACGAATGTGTTTCTTGCTGGAAATTAATGAGACACAATGCAAAGCATTACTAATTGGTTTGTAGTTCAGCACATTCACTGTAAAAAAATATGATCAGTAAATCATTGCAACTTATGTTTTTACATTAATTTAACTCATCAAAATAAGTTGAGTAATTTCAACTTGTATGTTATATGACATTTTTAAAGTCAGTTTAATATAATTTAAGTTAAGTTACTAAAAGTAATATAATATAAAGTTAATATAATTTAAGGCAGCAACTGAGCTTAAGTTTTTAAGTTCCGATAGGTGGAACTTTTTTAGTGTTGTTACAGATGCACCCAAAACTACTGTAAATCATGACTGCAATTTCAATAAAACCTCATCTAATGTGATTCAGCTGATGTTTGAGTTTCATCCATTTTAATCACATCACTACATGGTAATTATGATTTCCAAACTCATAAGCTAGAGCAGCAGGATATTTTTGGCTGCTGACAAACGGTCAGTTGAACTGGCAGTAACATGGGAAGCCTCAGAATAAGTACATTCAGCATTAGAAGTGTGAAGGCCGCAGTTGGGCAAACACCACCATGGTATCTAGACAACGGCAACCATAGCTGCTCTCTCTTCCATGTCAAAGCTAGCGTTGCCATGACAGTGCTCACATGGAATAACACAGTGTATACTGAACCTGCAGACCTGCGTGACGCCAACTTGGCAGTGACTTCAGAGAGAGCAAAAACTTTCTCTCTTTGTCACCACTTTGTCTCAACACTTTGTCATGAAAATCTGCAACATGGCTTAAAATCAACAAGACAGGCAGACACGTCACCCCCTCATATCACATAAACACAGCCGCTTCAAAGCGCCTCTGGGATGCCGTCATACTGGTCAAACTGTCCATCACTGAATTTCTGGGAAGGGGTTGAATGTGAGTGTGTGGTTTGTGTTTTGCACATTCATGATGGAAGTGATGAGTGTGTGTTTGAGAGTCTGTGTCTATAATATCTGCATGCATTTACTGTAAGATACACATTGGTTTGTGACTTTGGACATGCAAGAGTCAACATAAACGGTAAATGTGGGTAATAAACATGAGGACGGTTTTGTGTCCCATGCGTTTGTGAGACCACACTACAGCCTCATCCTAATCAGCCATCAGCATTCTTCTAATTAACATGACTGTGCTAAAGTCTCTATGGAGATTTTCCCATGCCGGCACCCAATAGAGCCCACGGCCTGAAACTATCCATTATGTGGAGCTTTCCAGACCATGAACGCTGCCTGCCAGCCCCAGCATGATCCAGGTTAATTGTTCTTCCAGTCTGGTGTTTATGCTCTTTCTGGTTTAAGACATTAGCGGTGGTTTTATCAACAGTGATTCGTGCGTCACTTACCACGGCTAATTTGTGCCATTCAAATGTACACGTCATATTACTTAGTTTTCTCTCCTTTTTTGGATGCATCATAAAATTATACACATAAAGGAGTAGTTTACACAACAATGACAATTCTGTCATCCTTTATCTAAGTCATATGACTATTTTTCCTTTTGTGGAACACAAAGAGGGAGGTTTAGCAAGATTTTGTCACTGCTTCACCATGCAATGACCACATACGGTGACAAAAAAGCACCATACAAGTACTCAATATGACTTGTGCTCTGTGTTTCAAGTCTTCTGAAGTCATTAGACAGATTTGTACAGTAACTGACTCAAACTGAAGTCATTATTCATTGAAAATCTTGCTATTTGTGCTAGCTCTCAACTCTCACTTGTGCATAATTGAATTACCATGATGCAACTGGACAGTGGCGTGCATGGTGGTTCAGCAGATAAAAATATTTTCATCAACTAACACAAATTATTATTTTAATGTGCTTTTTTGTCCTTGTAAGAGATTGACAACCCTATTCATTATCTGTTTTCGCATATCAGAAAACCATGAATTTTCTGCATTTGTGTTCCACAGAAGAAATAGTCATTAATGAATTTAAAGGATGAACAAACACTTTAAAAAACCTGTGTAACACAAAATTTGATATTTAAAAAAAAAAAATTTACAAAAAAAATAAATAAAATTTGTCCATTAAATGAAACTCATACAAACACTGAAAGCAACTTTGACTTTCACCGAATGGACAAAAAAAAAAAAATAATAGTTTAAAATAAGGATAAATTAAATAAATCAAAAGTGAAAATGTTAAATAAATAAAATGTTAATCAATAAATCAGCATTGGTCTTGAGAGCAGTAGTTTCTGTCTGCAAGTCATCTATTAATGTTCAGAATCTCCCAGCTGCTAAATGTGACTAAAGGTATGAAGATATTAAGATATCATAAATATTAACATCATGATTTTGTGTAAAGCTGATTTGAAACAATGTGCATTGTGAAAAGCACCATACAAACAAATTTGACTTGACTTGACTTGAAATTTGACTTGATCATCGTGTTTCCCAGAAGTTCTCAGCCTTCTAAAGCATCTTGCAGTGATCACATAAGCCTCCATCACCAGGGCAACAAGACCAACTCCCAGATTACGATGGGTCAGCGGCTAGTGTCAGACAGCCATCTGACATCATCAGAGGCCTGTCAGTTATCATTTCCCATCAACATTTGTCGGTATCCATAGAGATGACAACTCTGCCTGTTTTCCCGCTATATGTTGATCCTTAAGGTCACAAACTGCGGAGAAAGGTCACCTACAAGGTCAACAGGGGCAAGGCAGTCTGTGTGATCTAGGTTTTCTCCCCTAATCACCAAGACAACAGTGACAGTATCATTCCTGGTCAACATTTCTCATTCAAAGTTTACAGTGTTCTGCAGGGTTTGGTCATTGGACAATTAAACTTTCATTTCATCCATGAATGCTTATCTCCACATGCTTAAATCTTCAAATAAACACTACAGCAAGATCACACATGCATTTTATGGCCCTGCATTCATATAAGGTGACCTAACAAATGATTATTTTTCAGTGTTTGATTAAGCATCCCTAAAGAGTAAATGAAGATCAAGGCAAAGTAAAAGTCATGACCAGTCATGAGACAAGTGTGAAGTGCCTGGAAAAGAAGGCTTGTCTGATGCTGGTTGAGGTGGCACGTTCTTTCTAGCATTCCATTCATTCTGCTTTCTCACTTCTGAATGGAAACGAGTGCTGAAAGGAGAGAAAACAGACGTTTTGCCATGGCGACCAAAACACAAGCTCTCAAAACACTTAGATTTATGGCTGCCGTATCTCTTGTGTATTTGCTTTTTTGCACAACATCCCTCGTTTTTCCTGAATCTGCACTGAATACCTACTCTGAATACTTACTCTGTAATTCACAATTATTCCTCCTATATCCATGACATTAAACTGAGAACAATGGAAACAATTGTTGAAATTTCCAACTAAGACCACAAGTTGTACCAAGTTTTAGTTGTACAAATTGTAGATTTTCCAAAATAAAAGTCTGCAATCAAAAGTCAGATTTCAATTAAAAAAAACTTACAGTATAAACAATATAAACTGAACTCCTTCAATATCAAATAATCTGCAGTTTTAATTAATAGTGGTCTAATAAACCTGGCTTTGTACATTACAAGTATTGTTGTCTCTTTGACAAATTGTTTTTGCTCTTCTTTTGTTAGTTTCTTTGGGTAAAAGCATCTGCTAAATTAATAAATAAGTCAAAAAGAAAAATGTAAATTCTAATAATAAATATTTAGATAAAAACATCTGCTAAATGTCTCTATACTCAATATATCACCTATTCAGTCATTTGTGTCTATTGTTCTTTAACCTTTATTGTAAGGGGGAAGTCGTGGATAATGGGTAGAGAGTCGGACTGTAAACCCAAGGTTTTGGGTTCGGCCTCATGCCGGCAAGGAATTGTAGGTGGGGGGAAGATTCCAATGTTGGAGTACAAGCGCTCCTTCCACCTTCAAACCAGATGGGTGTATTGAGCAAGCACTGAACCCCCAAACTTCACTACCCCGGAAGCAGCAGCAAAAAAATCGCCGCCCACTGCTCTGGAGTTGTGTGTCCGGTCTTGTAGTGTGTGCACTTTGAATGGCTAAATGCAGAGCACTAATTCCAGTTGAGGTAACCATACTTGGCCCACAGTCACGTCACGCCACTGGTGGAGAAATAATTTCTAAAATTTTAAGATAAATTTCTGAGATGAAGTTAATACAGTCCTGTAAAAAAACATTGCCCCCTCTATTTTTTATATTTCCTTTCCCATTCACTTCCATTATATGACTACCAGACTGCAACGGTTTGAGTTAAAAAATCTCCGTTTGTGTTCTACTGAAGAAACAAAGTCACCCACATCTTGAGTGCCCTGGGGGTAAGCAGATAAACATAAAAATTAAATTTTTGGGTGAACTATCCCTTAATGTTCAGACTGGTATTAAACAATGTTAAAGTGGCTGACAACAATAAATATTCTTATTAGGAATAAAACTGCTTCATTTTTTTAACTGTGCAGAGCTGTAGCTGAATAGTTAGGACTACTACCCTACTGTGTTTTAATGTTGGTCATTATGGTGGTACTTAGAGTGCCAAATATTTTCTGAAGTGGTACTTCGTATAAAAAGTTAGAGAACCCACGGGTTTAAAGAAATGGTATAAAATGAAATCCTGCTTTTTAAGAACTTTTCAGTAAACCATTTCTTCTTTCCCCTTGTAGAGTCATCAAGGATCCAGCTTATTATTGGCAAATTGGTAAGGAATTGTTCATCTGCTACATTGCACTGTACTTTTGTGATAGGCTTTGATTTTACTTAGTTTAATAAAAATGTACTTAATTTGATTTGACTTGTTTTACTAAATACACTGTATAGTTGGGATTCTGATTAAAACAGTGTAACTGGGGGCTCTGAAAAAACTGCTTGTGAATAATTAGTTAATTTAATATTGTAAACTTTCATCTGAATACATTAAATAAGTGTTTAATGAATAGTGTTGTGCACTTTGTTTCCAACCCCACTGCTATTGAAATGTAAAGTGAAAATATTGTATATGATTTGTTTTGCATTCAGTTTACAGTTAAAGATATTTCACAGTATCAAAGTTGATATTTAATGAGGATTTATTTTTAGTGTTTTTGTTTTTATTTATACAGGACAGTACAGAAAGCTCACAAGTGGGAGATAGAGGAGGGGACGGCGTCAGAAAGGACCTAGAGCTGGGACACTTTCACCCGAAGCACAACCAAGCTATATGCACAAGGCTGTTGGTTATAACATTTTAGGGTCCCCCTCGGTAGAAATCACATTCCGCGTTCCCCACGGTAAAAAAAAGGCGGGGTCCGGAGGGTTCCCCTCATTAGAAATCGCTTCCCCCCTTGGGGGGCCCCCTCTAACGTCGGGACCTTGGAAGTAGTGCTGTGTTCAAAATATCGATACGACGATGTATCGTCACAGAGATTTGACGATACGAGTATCGATACAGCTGGCCCTGTATCGATACTGTGGCACGTGTGCAGCAGTGGACCACGCTTAATTTTACAACGTTTAAAATTGAGTAGAAAAGTGCGAGGTTTCTAAAAAAGAATGAATAGAGCATCTGTTAATAATCTGGCCGCAGAGGAACACAACTGGGTTGCCTGATATAAAGAGACGTAATCCCCAAAACAGAGCTTCACACTTGCGCAATACAGAAATATCTGCTAAACGTGCTACTTATCTTTGTCAACCTGGCAACCCTGTGCTCACGCGCTCTCTCTCCACTGAGGATAAACGCGCTTGCTTTCTGAAAACACCACTTAGCTTGCAGTTTAGCGATCTCCACTTCAATACTCTATTCTCAGAAAAGTGTGATTCATCAACTGTTCATTTACGACAGAGAGAGAGAGAGAGGAGGAGAGAGAGAGAGGCTGTGTATGTATGAATTACCACCGTTTTGCCGCCTTTCTCTATTAACAGTAAAGCTATGGCTTTAATTCCTTTAGAAACAATGATGCTACCATCTCCTTGTTGAGAAAGATAATGTAGCTCTTGAGCGATTAAGCTATTTAGTTGATAAAATTGCGGGGCAGCGCTAAAAAGTTTGTTCCTGAATGTCTGAGTTCGGCCGCAGCGTGATGTGTGTGTGACTGCACTTAACACCAAACTGCTTGTTTCACACAAATGCTGGCACAGACGTGCATGTTCGGCTAGAGTCGCTTTGAACTCGTGCATCTTCGGATGCGGAGCTGCGCGGAAAGTTACAAAAATGTCGTGCACACCGCCACGTAAAACGACGTTGCGCGCACTCAAAGCGAAATTGTGGACGTGTCGAGTATAAATCAGCCTTGAGAGTGTGTGCGTTAGATACAGTGAAGACAGCGCGTTAGTTTAGAACTCTTCTAATTTTTTTTATTTTTTTTTATTGTAGAGAGTGTTAATTTGTGCAATGATAACCTACCAGCAATGTAAATATTTTTTTATATATATTAGTATGTGTACATTACAATATAAATGTATTAGAACAAGTACATTATTATTTATGGGCTTAAAAAACAAGATGCAAACAATCAGAATAATGTACCTGGTGGGGCGTGCACAATTTAAACATGAAACATATGACATTACCTATATTGTACTGTGGTACAATTATGGAAGCCCTTCATAATGCAGAGGTCAACTGCCTGCTCTGCCAATAGTTAGAAATGGCACTATAGTAAGCAGTGTTTAATAAACAGCTGTTTTTCTAAATTCTGCTGAGGTGAAATTCAGTGCAGTCATGTAACATGATATGTATCGTATCGTGGCCTCTGCATCGTGATAAGTATCGTATCGTGACTTTGCTGGTGAAACACAGCCCTACTTGAAGAGTCCTAACCTTCCATCCGCTTACGGAACCCCTGGTTGCAGGTTCCAGTCTCGTAAATGGTAAACACATTTCAGCTGCCACCAAATGTACACAAATCTCTGTAATGAGACACATTAGTAAAAATGTTTTCACAGAAACTATAGTTTCCACCAAAATAAAAAAATGAACTGGTTTGTCATAAAAGTCCAAGGGTTTCTCTGCAAGGCAGCGACAAAATAGAGATTATTTTACAAAACCTTTTAATTATTATTGTATATAGGATGATGTTCTCTACGGTTTTTAAAACAATACATCCAGGCACAAAAACACTCAAGCTTACGTTTGGGTTTAAAATATGGTAACATTTTATTTTGATGGTCCCTTTGGAACATTATGTTGACAATAAATAATGCTGCACCTACATGTCTACTAACTCACATTAGAGTATTAGAAGACTTTCTGCTTAATATCTTCTAACACTTTATTTTGATGCTCCCAACACACATTCTACTGACTATAAGTAACTTTGCAAGTACATGTCATCTTATTCTAACCCTAACCCTACCAGTCTACTAATACTCTAATGAGAGTTAGTAGACATGTAGGTGAAACGTTACTTATAGTCAACAGAATGTGTTAAAGGGACCATCAAAATAAAGTGAAACCAAAAAAAAAAACGCTATGTTTTTCAATTTTGAGCATGTGGTAGTTTATTGAAGTTGATTGTAAAGTCATTGCTATAACCTTTATAATGTACAGTGTTCATCTAAATGCAAACTAGGCTCTAATTGAACGTGCAGTTGTGTATTCACCCATGTTGAAAGGTACAACGGGTGAAACAATGTCGCGATATCAACTTTGATTCACTTTGCAAAATCAACACCTAATTCAACGTTAATCCAACGTCTACAGAACGACCACAATTCACCCATGATCAAGGTAAGACAGTGAAACAACATCGCGATTTCAACAGCGAAACAACGTCACAATATCAACGTTGATCCAATTTGCAAAATCGACACCTAATTCAATGTTAATCCAACGTCTACAGAACAACCTCAATTCACCCATGCTGAAGGTAAGACGGTGAAACAACGTCGCGATTTAAACGGTGAAACAACGTCATGATTGATCCAATTTGGAAAATCGAAACATAATCCCTCCACATTGATTCAACCATTGGTCCGATGTGACACCGGTGTGAACAATGTTAAAGGTGGCGGGTTCATTCTACTGGTCATCTTCAGTGCGCCCAGCTCAAAACAGAAATGCAGAACATTATAACTTATATATATGACAGTAGTTAATGAGGCACTTACTGTACGAAGGGCAAGGCAAGTTTATTATAGGCATGCATTCATTACACAATGTAATCAGAAGTGCTTTACATAAAGAAAATAAAACAAATAAATAATTTAAGAGGTTTAAATTAAATTTAAAACAGTTGAGAATAGAAAACGATTATACATACAATTTAGTGCATCAGGTTAGGACAGTTGCCAGTGCTATTCAGTAAGTGCCCACAGCTAAATTCAAACAGGAGTTTTGGTCTACTTAAATGTGACTAATGTTTAGCACATCTGATCTCTTCTGGAAACTGATTCCAACTGAGGGCGACATAATAGCTAAAAGCGGATTCCCCTTGTTTTGTGTGAACCCTTGGCATTTCTAACTGAATCGATCCTAATGATACTGTAAAAAATGTTGAGAATTCTTAGGGTTTCGCTGATGTTTAATGTTAACAATCTTTTAATCAAAACATAAAACATTATTTACACTGTTTGTATCTGCGAGGCGTCCGTTAAACATCTTCCCTGTGTGTTAACGTAATTATGACTGTCGAATGTCTGACTTGACTCTTGGTAATGTATTTTGCCCCGCGGTCCATGTATCTTTTGGTCATTTGATTTTTTATTTAATATTGAAAGTAGAAAAAATAGAAAACGGCTCTTTTTTCGTTTTTTTTTGCAAAAAAAAAACAAAAACAGAATTCTGCTTACTTTTAGTTTTTCGTTAGGGGTAGAAAAAATGAAGAAACAGCTTGAATATTCGATTTCTACACGTGGCGGGAATTAAACACCCCTTTCTGCTAATTGGTCAGCCGAAAATCAAACCGTGCCATCATCAGTTCTTACGCAGTATCACGCAACAGAATAATAGTCCTCTGCTGCTGCAGCTGTACGGTTGTACGTCGATTCTGGCACCAAACATCACAACAAGATGATATTTTAAGCTCCTTATGTAGCCGAAATCTGCCCCCCCACCCCCCCACTATTTTGAATGGGCTGCCTCCAGTTTCCCCTGTTTTGCTGCTTCCAGCTAGCGTTGTGACATCGGCTGACCCTAGTTACCTGTTGTTGGCCTGGCCATGCGTCACTCAGATAAACAACAGGCCAATCAGAAGAGAGGATCATGAATATTAATTAGACAGGCCAAAAATCGACCTGTTCTCAGCAGAGCTCCTGAGAAAGAAGCTGTAAAAATATATTGAAATGGTTTTTGGTACTTATACCGCAAAAATATATTCTTAAGGACATCAAAACCTAAAATAAAAATCCAGAAAGGTGTAAAATATGGGACCTTTAAGTTGGCAGTACTGACTTACAGTGATTCCAACTATAAACAAAAAGCATAGAAACTGAAATTTTGGTTAAAATGTAAAGTTGTAATATATACATGCTTGTGTGTTTGTATATACATAATAAATATAACACAGTACACACAACATATATTATGTAAACAAAAACTTAATTTGGATGTGATTAATCTCAATTAATCGTTTGACGCACTAATATATATAATATATATATATATATATATATATACACTGAAAAAAATTATAAATGCAACACTTTTGTTTTTGCCCCATTTTTCATGAACTGAACTCAAAGATCTAAGACTTTCTATGTACACAAAAGGCCTATTTACCTCAAATATTGTTCACAAATCTGTCTAAAACTGTGTTAGTGAGCACTTCTCCTTTGCCGAGATAATTCATCCACCTCACAGGTGTGGCATATTAAGATGCTGATTAGACAGTATGATTATTGCACAGGTGTGCCTTAGGTTGGCCATAATAAAAGGCCACTCTAAAAATGTGCAGTTTTTATACTGTATTGGGGGGTCCGGGGGGGGGGGGGGGGGGGGGGGGGGGGGCGTCCGAAAAACTAGTCAGTCTCGTGGGTGTGACCACCATTTGCTCACGCAGTGCAACACATCTCCTTCGCATAGCGTTGATCAGGTTGTTGATTGTGGCCTATGGAATGTTGGTCCACTCCTCTTCAATGGCTGTGCGAAGTTGCTGGATATTGGCAGGAACTGGAACACGCTGTCGTATACACTGATCCAGAACATCCCAAACGTGCTCAATGGGTGACATGTCCGGTGAATATGCTGGCCATGCAACAACTGGGATGTTTTCAGCTTCCAGGAAATGTGTACAGATCCTTGCAACATGGGGACATGTATTATCATGCTGCATCAAGAGGTGATGGTCGTGGATGAATGGCACAACAGTGGGCCTCAGGATCTCGTCACGGTATCTCTGTGCATTCAAAATGCCATAAATAAAATGCACCTGTGTTCGTTGTCCATAACATACGCCTGCCCATACCATAACCTCACCTCTACCATGGGCCACTCGATCCACAACGTTGACATCAGCCAGCCGCTCACCCACACTACGCCATACACGGTGTCTGCCATCTGCCCAGTACAGTGAAAACCGGGATTCATCCGTTAAGAGAACACCTCTCCAAAGTACCAGAAGCCATCGAATGTGAGCATTTACCCACTCAAGTCAGTTACGACGACGAACTGCAGACAGGTCGAGACCCCGATGAGGACAACGAGCATACAGATGAGCTTCCGTGAGACGGTTTCTGACAGTTTGTGCAGAAATGATTTGGTTATGCAAACCGATTGTTTCAGCAGCTGTCCAGGTGGCTGGTCTCAGACGATCTTGGAGGTGAAGATGCTGGATGTGGAGGTCCTGGGCTGGTGTGGTTACACGTGGTCTGCGGTTGTGAAGCAGGTTGGATGTACTGCAAATTCTCTGAGATGCCTTTGGAGACGGCTTATGGTAGAAAAATTAACATTCAATTCACAGGCAACATCTCTGGTGAACATTCCTGCAGTCAGCATACCAATTGCACGCTCCCTCAAAACTTGCGACATCTTTTGCATTGTGCTGTGTGATAAAACTGCACGTTTTAGAGTGGCCTTTTATTGTGGCCAGCCTAAGGCACACCTGTGCAATAATCATGCTGTCTAATCAGCATCTTGATATGCCACACCTGTGAAGTGGATGGATTATCTCGGCAAAGGAGAAGTGCTCACTAACACAGATTTAGACAGATTTGTGAACAATATTTGAGAGAAACAGGCCTTTTGTGTACATAGAAATAGTCGTAGATCTTTGAGTTCAGCTCATTAAAAATGGGGGCAAAAACAAAAGTGTTGCGTTTATAATTTTGTTAAGTGTATATATAGACATATATTTTATTTTTATTATTTATTTATTTTTGCCATGAGGGGTACTACAGATGACCATCAGTGCATGAAGTGTTGCTGATTTATAATATGCTTTACAAACACAAAACACTCAGGGTTAGCTTTATTTCCACTTTCATGCAATTCCAAATGTATTAATTAAGTCATCACAAGTACTACTATACTACTTCCCTACTATATAGTGTGTGATAAGCAGTAGGTCAAATGAGAAAGAAGTATGTCTGAATATGCAGTATTCATCAAACAGGTTTGAGCACATCATTTTAAGCACAAGTACTAGAGATGATGTACATTAATAGAAATCTTCAGAGCCCTCTGCGTTTTCAACAGCTGAGATGAATCACAAAGAGAAAAATACCACCTGGGAAAAATGACAAAACGTACAAGCTTATTCAGTTCTACGACCTGTTGCTTTCATCTAAGAGGAGAGCTTTTAAATGTGCCTGTGCTGCTACTAGAGACTATTGCTTTCATAACACATGCAATATAACTGTGATGAAATCTGCAGAAATATCCCTTGTGCAATTATTCATTTCCACCATTGTGGAGCAAGAAGACGAGGTGACAACCGCAGAACAGTGCGAGAGAAGCCGCCGTGATGACCTCACTTCCCTTTGGCATCATCTGTGCTTTAGCCATCTCTGCTTAAATTTTTTACTCTCTATTTCTATTAACCCAGATTCCAGGCATGATGGCTGAGTCGTGGCCAAGTTCGGCAGGCCATCTAAACAGCCTCCAAAATCCTGTCAGCGCTCAGAGACACGGCACGCGTGCAAGCTGCTCAGCACACGGCAGCACTCCAGATACACATATACATTTGGAGATCACTAACTAAACACATAAATGACATCTCACTGGTGTTCTGATCACTATTTAGAGATTTATTATGATTGCAAATAACCTCAAATGAGCTGTAATGGCATACTATATGTAGTTCTGTCATATTTGTAAGGTCATATTAATTTGTGGTCGACCAAAATGTTTTTTTGTTTTTTTTAATGGCCAATGTTATATCTGGAGAGCAGGGTGGCTGAAGGCAAATTTAATGTCACAAAATACAAGTTAATGATGACAAATGAGACATACATTTTTCTTTGTTTAATTCAAAATAATGCAAAAATGTGAGAACAAAAAACTGACTATGAAGCTAATGCACACTGCATAGCAGAAGTTTTTTAACATTATTTATATACTATTGTAGTATGTATTTATTCTTTTTTCCCGTTTTCATTTTGATGTCATTTTTAATTTAAGTTTTAGTCAGGTTTATGTGCTTTTCATTTTTATTAAGGCCAATATGAACACATTATCAGAAAGGTTTACAAATGTATTTGCTAGTAAATACATTAAATAAATAGAGAACTAAGCATCTCTGTTTATTACTTTACTTCTAGTAATTGTACATAACTTATTAAATGCATTGCATGTACACAATGCAAAAACACATACTGTTTTTCATCAGCTGTCAGATCAGGATGTTCCAGCAGAGTTTTGGTGAGAGTTTCTCACCCCACATGGCCAACACCTGATGGCAAGTGAAAACTGAGAAGAAACGTGGCCCATGAGACTGCAGCTATATTGATCATATAATAACGTGAGGAAATGATTAGCAAAGGAGAAAACAAAACGGGTCTGTTTATTCTCACTCACATTACTGTTCACAGACAATACCACCAAATTAGTCCTGGTGCTAAACTTCTTCTAACCTGAAGGAAAACTCATCTGTTCTGCCTCTTTGACCTTGAGATGAAATACTACAAGCTAAACGCCAAATGTAGCCAGGTTTTTTTTGGGAGGCGTCCTGGAGTGGTACACTGAAACGTTTGGATTAATGTCTGTTAAGAGAATGAGATGGAACTGTACGTGAGAGGAAAGCAAAATACTGAGGTCAGATGAGAGAAGCTGAAAAACAGAAATGAACCGAAGAGCTGAGTCGCAAGACTGGAACAAACAGACAGCAAATAGATTTGGGAAAGACACAAGACAGGATTTTGTGTGAAAATAAAGGATATTGTTTTGCAATCACCCAGAACACCCTACCAATCACATGGCAACTGAATAGCAATATGCTGAAAACCACTCAGAACAGCTTAGCAACCACACAATGAAGCACATTAGTAAGTGCATGGCAACACCCTGGTAAATACCCAGAACAATCATGTAACCACATAGCAACACCCTAACAACAATATAGAAATGTGCATAAAAAACTCAAAGATCATTAACTGCATAACAACACCCGGCAACAACCTACAACAATCTTGCAACCACCTGCAACCCTACCAATGGCCTAGCAACATCCTAGCAAACACATGCTGCAAAACAATTTTTTTTTTTAAACTCAATACCTTAGAAACCACACAACACTGCTTTAGCAACCACACCCTAACAACTGCATGACAATGCACCAAAGAACACCCTACCAACAATCACATAGCAACACCCTAACAACCACAAAGGACTATGCAATTGCAATTTTAAAAAACACCCTAACAACTGCATGATGATACAAATAATGGCAATCACATAGCACCTAACAACCACAAAGGGAAAAAATAGGACAAAGCTATAGCAATGTGCTTATTTAAAAAAGTAAAACTCAGAGCACATTAGTAACTGCATAGCAACATCCTGGCAAAAATCCAAAACAATCTTGCAACCAGATAGCAACACCCTTGCAACCACAGCAAACACACACTACCAACAGTCTAGCAACAGCATAGCAATATCCTGCAAAAACCACTCAGAATACCTTAGCAACCATAAAGGAATGCTTTAGCAACCACTTTGAAAATCCTAACAACTACATTCTCTATAGTCTTATTATATGACACAATTTTAATTCTCAAGTAAATGTATCATGTTTTAAATATGTTTGGCCATTTTTGCAGGAAAAAAATAATAGTAATTATGAGTTTTTTAGCAGAAAAATTACGATTAGTTTCCATTTCTGGCTGATCTATGCCTCAGCTATGTCTCCATCTCTCTGCGCGGCGACTTTGCACACACCACAAACACACACACACCACACCCACACACACACACACACACACACACACACACACCCACACACACACACACACACAAACACACACACCCACCTGTTTTGTCATCAATGGTTGTGTGGGTTGGTGTGGCCTCTGTCCGCTGCTTTAGACCTTAGGGCGTCGGCTCAGAACTGCTTGCGCTGGTGCCTAAACGAGAAGAAACAACAACCTGATTCACATCCTGAGCGACTGCCTGCAAACTGCCAGTATCTTTAATGAATGATCTTATTCACTGGGCTGATCTCCTCTCTCACAGTGGCCTAATTTGCTCTCTGCACTCTGTTCTCAGTGTGTTTTCTCATATAAATTAATAAAATAAATAAAAATAAACAACACTAACTTTTAAGACAACTAATTATTAAAAACACATATTTCATGTTTGATATAAAACACTTTTACCAAGACAGTGGATTAATGTTGAGAGTAATGTTGATTTTCAAAATGTATAAACCCAAGAGAGATTCTGCACTGCAAAAAGAGATTCTTCCTCAGTATTTATGCATTGTTTTCCACTACAAATATCTAATTCTTAAATCAAGATACATTTATATAAGAAACAAAATGACTTAAGATATTAGGTAATTTATGAAAAATATCTGCCAATGCTGACAGAAAAATAATCTTATTTTCCCTTGGAACAAAGTTTATTTATGCACAGTCCAAGTAGCTGACCATGTTTACTTTTTCCCTTAAAACATGAAAAATATCTGCTAATGGCATCAGAAAAATAATCTTGTAAGTTAAACTTACTTTTCTGACTCCACTGGCAGATATGTGTTCTTGTTTTATGCATAAACTCAATTACATTTGATAACTTTTTCAAAGATAAAATGATAAAGATTTTTGTTCTTAATATTTTAGGTCATTTTGCTTCTCAAATGAAAGAATCTTGATTTAAGAATGTTTAGATATTTATACAGGAATACAAGACAAAAATGCTGAATAAGACAATCATTTTTGTGCAACAGTCAACAGTTTGAGGTATAATCGGTCACAGCGACTTGTGAAAATAGCTATAAAACTGAATATTTACAGAATGAATTCTCTTGGAGTCGTTACCAGCTCTTGGTGCATAAAAAAGTCTGTAAGTTGCAAAAGACTCAAGTCTCAATCAAAGAGATATCTTATAAAAGTTAAGAGTAAACCACCTACCTAAAATGGCTTTTTCTAACACGCCCCCACATGTCTACGTTGCGATGTGGGAAGATTTGCATAACGGCACGCATATGTTCACGCAAAGAAAGAAGGCATACCTTTTATTCTCGCTGTAGTATTGTTGCGCCCGCCATGTCGTGAAGACGCTGTTTCTCGTTGTGAAAGAGAAACTACTTTGTTCGGTCTTCCAAAAAGAGGACGATATCCGCTTCGTCAAGCCTAGAGCTGATCAGTGCTGGTCGCTGAAGAAATACATCAACTTCACGCTGTGGATCGCCGGATCGGCTTTCACCGTGGACGACGCGGAGTCCAACACGGGGTTGTCACATGTGGTTGCCACAAGACCGCCGGACGCTCCTTCGTTGAATCCACCGGCCGTGCCGTTCTCAAACCCGCCTGCCTCTGCTCACTCAAGCCCGCTGGTGTGACGCTGTGTGTTTCGTGTTGTTTGAAAGCAAAAGAGGACACAATGAAAAATCAGTGGGTAAGTTGTATTTACAACACTGTTCCAGAACAGTCAACACAAATATTCAGATGTGTCCAGCGCATTTTATGGAGGACTGTTTCCTGATCCTGGTAGAGTAGACTACAATGCCAGCTGTTCTGACTCACAGACTGTAAGTAAGTTTTTTATGTATAAAGAATTTGCCACTGACGAATCAAATGCGAGTTTTGAGCAGTGTAGAGTAGCATTTGTTGTTTGTCATTTCTCTGATCACAAATGCAGACATGGTTTTATGTTGGCGCGATGCAACGCAATGTGTAAAAAGACAGTATAAGTCAATATAATCCGTAATTATGTCCCCACTGGATGCAACAAATGCCTCGTTTATAATGGGTTTTAATGTTTTTGTCTCGTCGCTCGGGCTGGACAGGGCATCAACAGTACGTGAGGGGTGTAACATGTCCGTCACACGCTTGAGGTATTCAGCCAATTACAACGCACTGGATAGCTGGCCAATCAGAGCACACCTCGCTTTTCAGACCGATGAGCTTTGTAAAAATCGAGTGTGCCGTCTAGACATATTTAAATGAGTAAACTAACAAAGAGACCTAAGAGATTTATCACAACTATTTTCATGCATGAATTAACTGTGTGTAAAAATTATTTGAGTGAACCGAAATATTTGCAGGAAAGCTGTGGATGAGACAAGCCATCAACAGATCCACAGACCGACACAGAGACTATCATTAAATCAATCTTGCTTGCAATTCAAGTGATTTACAACTATAATCAACAATATTTGACATGCAATGTCTCAGCAATGATTAGGGACTCTAATTGAAGCACGTTGACGTCTTAATACTTTTAAACCCATGTCAAAACAACAAGCCGACATTCCATAGGATATGGAGGAGAAGACGCCTGAGGGCTGTACATCTGAGAGAACACGGGACAAATGTTTGGAAGTCCTGCTACAATAGAAGTTTTTGCAAAAAGCAGACAGCAATATCATGGTACAATTCAAAGGCAGCATCGAAAGCATCCTTCACAAAGAATGCATTGCAACAAAATCACTGAAAACAAATCATCTTAGATGGCAGTGATTGAGTAAATGCATGCTATCTACTCTTAATACATCTGCAAACCTGCTCCAGAAAACCGTTACCTGCTCTAGATAAATTATTATTTCAAAATCTGAAGGATCAGGAGGAGGCCTGAACTCACACACACATTGCCTCCTGCCACATATGGAAGGACTCATGCTCTTGACTTCAGTCTGACACCTGCTGGACACTCACAGTCACAGACCTCAAATCTACAGGTCTGTTCAGTGTCATATTGGTTCACCTGCAGGGTGCACTGTAGGCATAGAAAACACATTTCAACTACAGCATGTCTTTCCACTGTACAGACACATGGTGGCACTTCAGTCTCTTCAATTCTCCAGTGAACACATATGGAACTGAAGGAGGGTCCTTAGAGTAGCATACTAGAATGCTATTATGGAATAATTATGGTAATGTTTATATACCATACCATATGATTACATTATTTAGAAAATATTCTCCATTCATGTGTGTACCCTGAATGCAGTGTCACTTTGGATAAAAGTGTCTGCCAAATGCATTAATTATAAATGTACTGAGATAATGTAATAAGACAAAAATATCCCAATTATTTAGTTAGTTGGTTAGTTAGCTAGTTAGTACATTTTTGGGCATCACACAAAGGAGAGAATTTGCCTAAAAAAGTGCTGCCCAGGTAAGTAATTCACAAAGGCACTGCAAATGAAACAGTTTGGGTGTGAAACAATAGCACCTAAACAAACAAACAGATAAATAAATAAATTTCCATTAAGTGGAATATAATTTATTATAATCTATCACCATGTTTGAACACATGTAACTGAATTCACATTTCTGATTATCTAACAGCTTCTGCTATTTTTATCTTATTTATTTATTTATAATTTTTTTTGGTGGGTATGATTTGATGTATGGATGTTTTATGTATGCTTTTAGAAAATTGGAAAAAGCCATAAGGTTTTGTTCCTCATCTTTTCCTGATTATCAGGCTTTTTATCATCTCTGCGCGTACTTTTTATTTATTTCTTTTAGTTGTTGCTGCGTGTGGTTTGAGTTTGAGCGCCGTCAAGTTAATTCTTTGTCGTCTAAATTATTATCTTAAAATCAATTTTATACACCAATATTTTCATTTCTATAACGTGTGGATAATATCCCCTATCGTATTCTACAACAAAAAAAATCAGAGCACCTTGTTATCACTAGTTCCATTTTTGACTTCCCAAGTCTGCTATTAGCATATAGCCCGCTAGCATCGACAGCGTGGTTGCCGCTAATCTCGCTTTCATTGCTAATACTCTATTCACACACAATACCATTGTTTTACTCACTGTTACTTACTTTAATGGCGGATGTGTGTCTACCTTTGAGTGCAGGTGGGGAGGAAACCAAGTTCGAGATGCATTCGGTGGCAGTTGCAGGTAGAGCTGGAGGCCCCTGTGGAGGCAGATCCGGACATGATGGCAAGAAAGGACAGCTGAGAGGGCGGAGAGCCGCGCTGGAAACATCCCAGGCTGCCGCTCACAAGTCCGAGGTAAGTATACAACGCACTGCTAACTCTCCCACCACCTCTAATCCGTGTGTTTCTCTGCACAGACCCGGTGCACCCAGGACGCGATCTTCACAGATGTCCTTCACTCCGGCGCCGGGACACGGACCCTGGGTGCAGCCGCAGCGGAAGACGCGAGCCAGGTCCCGGGACCCATGGGCGACGAACCTCTCACCTCGGCCGCCTCGGTCTTCGAGATCCCCCCGGCACCGCTTCGCTCCCCTCCGCGAGACGTAACGCGACGCTGTGATCATCGGAGACTCTATCGTCCGGCACGTCCGTGCTACGATAGCTGAAGGTAAGGTGCACACTCACTGTTTCCCTGGTGTTCGTGTTCTCGATGTTTCTGCGCAGATCCTGAAGGGCGACGAGAGCATCGGAGCGGTCGTGCTTCACGCGGGGGGCTAACGACACCAAGCTGCGGCAAACAGAGACACTGAAGAGGGACTTCAGGAGCCTGATCGAGACGTGCGCGCACATCGCCCGCGACGACGATCATCTTGTCAGGACCGCTTCCCACGTATCGAAAAGGACATGAAAAGTTCAATAGGCTTTTTGCTTTAAATGAATGGTTAATGTCATGGTGTAAAGAACAGAAACTGCTCTTTGTAAATAATTAGAATCTTTTCTGGGAGCGTCCTAGGCTATTTCGCGCTGATGGTCTGCACCCCAGCAGAGTCGGGGGCGGAGCTTATGTCGGACAACATCTCCAGGACGCTGCGCTCCATTTGACTAGTAAGTCAAATCTCAAATAAAATGCCCTGATGACTTGTGTTCTACCAGCTTAAATGATAGAAGTACTTGCGCTGTCCAATCTATAAAGACTGCGTCTGTTCCCCGAATAGTGAGGTCAAAATATAAATTAATGCAGGATCTAGAAAAAATCTGATCGTGATTAAACAAGAACAATTTAAAATAAATGAACAAAAAAAATTTTTAAAGTTTGGGCTCCTAAACAATAGATCACTCACACCCAAAGCAGTTATTATAAATGAAATGATCACAGATAATAGTTGATGTACTCTGCTTGACTGAAACCTGGCAAAAACCTAATGATTATATTGGTCTAAAATGAGTCTACTCCACCAAGCTACTACTATAAGCATGAGCACCGTCAGACTGGCCGTGGTGGCGGTGTTGCAACAATATATAGTGATCTTCTCAATGTTACTCAGAAGACAGGATACGGGTTTAACTCATTTGAAATACTAATGCTTAATGTTACATTGTCAGATATGCAAAATAAATCTATTGTTTCTCTTGCTCTGGCTACTGTGTTTAGACCACCAGGGCCGTATACAGATTCCTAAAAGAATTAGCAGATTTCCTCTCAAACCTATTGGTTACTGTTGATAAAGCGCTAAATTGTCGGAGATTTTAATATTCACGTTGATAATACAAATGATGCGTTAGGACTTGCGTTTACAGAGTTAATAAACTCTTTTGGAGTCAAGCAAATGTCACCGGGCCCACTCATCGTTTAAATCATACGCTAGATATAATTATATAATTATATCGCATGGAATCGATCTTACTGATAAAGATATCGTACCTCAAAGTGATGATGTTACTGACCATTTCCTTGTATCGTGCATGCTGCGTATTACTAATATTAACTATCTGGCTCCGCGTTATCGTCCGGGCAGAAATATTGTTCCAGCCACCAAAGAAAGATTCACAAATAACCTGCCTGATTTAACTCAACTGCTCTGTGTACCAATAAGTAAACATTAACTAGACGAAATAACTAGCAACATAGGCACTATATTAGTGGCTGTTGCCCCCATCAAATTGAAAAAAGTTAAGAGAAAAACGTACTGCACCATGGTACAACAGTAATACCCATTCTCTCAAGAAAAAAACTCGTAGTCTTGAGCGCAAATGGAGAAAAACTAACTTGGAAGTTTTTAGAATTGCGTGGAAAAACAGTATGTCCAGATATAGACAGGCTCTAAAAGCTGCCAGGGGCGAGCATATCCACAAACTCATAGAAAAAAACCAAAACAATCCTAGGTTTTTATTAAGCACAGTGGCTAGACTAACAAATAAACCAGATGCCACCCAATCTAAACATTCCCTCACAGTTTAATAGTAATGACTTATGAATTTCTTCACTGATAAAATAGAAAACATCAGAAATACAATAACAAATGTAGATTATACAGCATATAATACTACAGCTTCATCCATCGCACCAAAAGATAAACTGCAGTAATTTACAACTATAGGACAGGAAGAGCTAAAAAAACTTATCACTGCATCTAAACCAACAAAATGCATGTTAGATCCTGTACCCACTAAATTAATAAAAGAGTTGTTACCTGTAGCAGAAAAAACGCTTCTCAATATTATTAACTCGTCGTTGACTTTAGGTCACGTCCCAAAAACATTCAAGCTGGCAGTTATTAAGCCTTTTATTAAGAAACCATAACTAGATCCTAGTGAACTGTCAAATTACAGACCCATCTCAAATCTTTTTTTTATGTCTAAAATTTTAGAAAAAGTTGTTTCTGCTCAATTGTGCTCCTTCCTGCATAAAAATTATATCTATGAAGAATTTCATAGCATTATAGCACAGAAACTGCACTTGTTAAAATACAAATGACTTGCTTCTTGCGTCAGAACAAGGCTGCATCTCATTGCTAGTTTTACTTGATCTTATTGCTGCATTCGATACTATAGATCATGACATAATCATAGATCGATTACAAAACTATACAAGTATTCAAGAGCAGGCTTTAAGATGGTTTAGATACTACCTGTCCGATCGCTACCACATTGTTCATTTAAGTGGGGAGTCATCTCAATTATCACCAGTAGTATGGAGTGCCACAAGGATCTGTCTAGGTCCTCTGCTATTTTCAATATAAATGCTGCCCCTTGGTAATATTATTAGAAAACATGGGATTAGTTTCCATTGTTATGCTGATGATACTCAATTATATATCTCAACAAGACCAGATGAAAATTCTAAATTATCTAAGCTAACGGAGTGTGTTAAAACTGTAAAAGAAGGGGACCATAATTTCTCTATTAAATTCGGATAAGACAGAGCATTACTTATGGGACAAAAGACAGTACGCCGAATCTCACGTGGGATTACAATTTGCAACTATACGGATGTACTGTTACTTCCTCTACAGTTAAAAATGTGGGTGTTATATTAGACAGCAAATTGTTTTTTGAAAATCATATTTCCCATGTTACCAAAACGGCATTCTTCCATCTTAGAAACATTGACAAGTTACGAAAAATGATACCTGTTTCTGATGCAGAAAAGTCAGTTCATGCATTCATGACCTCTAGACTGGGCTATTGTAATGCACTGCTAGGTGGTTGTCCTGCATCTTCAATAAACAAGCTACAGATAGTCCAAAATGCAGCGGCTAGAGTCCTTACCAGGTCAAGAAAATATGATCATATTACCCCAACTTTACAGTCTCTGCACTGGCTACCTGTTAAGTTCCGTATCAGTTACAAAATATTATTACTTGCCTATAAGGCCCTTAATGGGTTAGCTCTGCGTACCTAACTAGTCTTCTACCAAGCTACAATCCATCACGCTCCCTAAGGTCGCAAATTCTGGACTTTTGGTAGTACCTAGGATATCAAAGTCCACTAAAGGAAGTAGAGCTTTTTCGCATTTGGCTCCAAACTCTGGAATAGCCTTCCTGATAAATGTTCTGGGATCAGACACACTCTCTCTGTTTAAATCAAGATTAAAGACACATCTCTTTGGCCAAGCATTCAAATAATGCATCTCATAATCTTTTACTGCAGTCATAATCTTTTACTGCAGTTATATCTAATCAAATGCACATTATTATTCGTTAGTTTGGGCTAAACAAATTTTTTTTGCTTGGTTGGAACAGCAGCTACGCCAATTATGTTTGTATTTGTTTCTCTGTCTTTTGATTAACATCCCGTGGTAACTAGGATTTACACACGCTTCAGTCTGTGATCCAGAACCTGAGAAGAGATGATGCAACCCCTCAGCGGACCTCAGATGATACCAACCCTGAAACAACATACAGAACTAACAAATTTTGCTATAAGTTTGATTGCATCATATAATAATTGCTGTTAATATTATTCATCGTCTGTTTTATTACGTCTTATATTGATTTTTCCGTTCTGCTGGTTCGTCTGGTCAGAGGAGAACTGGCCCCCCGAGGTTTTTTTCCCAAGGTTTTTTTCCATTCTGTCACCGATGGGAGTTTTGGTTCCTTGCGCTGTCGCCTCTGCCTTGCTTAGTTGGGGACACTTAATATACAGCGATATCGTTGACTTGATTGCAAATATACTATTTAAACTGAGCTGGATGTTGACATCACTGAATTCAATGATGAAGTGTCTTTAACTGAAAAATTAGTGTTTACGTTTGTCATTTTGCATTATTGACACGCTATTTTCATAATTAATGCTGTTCAGTTGCTTTGTCACAATCTGTATTGTTTTAAAGCGCTATATAAATAAAGGTGACTTGACTTGACTTGACTTATCACTGTTTACTGTGTACAGTTTCTCTATCATCTTCTCTTCCACTCTCATCTTCCTCTCAGTGATGCTCTGGACTAACGGCTTACCACAAACAATTACTTAATTGTTCATTTTGAACAGATGCATTTGCATGTTTTCATGATTCGGTCATTAACAGCTTGACATGAGTCATATTTCAAATACGTACATGCATACATACAAACATAATATATAATAACCAGAACAAAATATTTCACTAACTGAAATATGAAAGAAAAAAATATTTCACCCCAAAATTAGTACAGTCATAAGTAAATACATGCAGACAATTTCACTAATTGACATTTTCTTTACAAACATTAGAACCAACATTAATAATAATAATAATAATATTTAAAATTTACTCCGAAAATCGCGTAATGTATAAATCAAAACAATGTTTGTGCATGTGAGCACGTTTCCCTGTGTGAATTTTCTGTCACACAAGGACATCTTGGCAGTATTTCCTCAACACAATCTCTGTATGGCCATACTTCTGTATGTCTCTCTCTACAGTAAAAGCTTTGTTAGCCACTCAGTAGCATATTGCTAATGCTCTAATAAACTTCATAAATCAGCAGACTGTAGATTCTCCAATTAAAAAGAAAGCAGGTCAGTACTGAGGCCTAATTGGATTCAGTTAGGCAGCAATGCAGCGTTCACAAGGGCCTCTTCCACCACATCAATTTGACAGGCCTCCAATCACACTAGTTATGCTAATATTACAAAAACCTGTGATAAGACTATCATCAAATATGTTTGCTGGAATAATTGGCACATGACATCCTGTCTCTTACTACACAAAATAATGTCAGTGTTTACAGCAATTCATATGCAATGACAGTTCATGGGACAAATGTACAGATGCAAAAACATTTACCAAAACATTTCAAAAAGATAACCAGCAGAAGACTAGTATGAGAAAACCCACTTACTAAACTTGTGTCTGTGTCAGTCAATTCATCTTTACCATGTAAAGCCAATATCACACCAATTACTTAACCTATTCAATGCCAATTTTTTTCAATATTTGTTTACTGTGTTTTTAGAAGTTGAATGAGTTTAAACCATTTTCTGTTGTATTTAATACCACTAAATGATGAGTGTCTTAAAATTAGCTGAACAGTTGATTTGACTGAAAATAAGAACAGTTTGATACTTGCCTTTATTCTGATAGGAGTGTTGTCAGTAATTATTTGGGAACATGTGAGGAAGATGTCACTGTTCTGTATAGTTCTGTTTCTTTGTTATTGTGTCTTGTTTTTACCGTGTCTTTTTGCCTGTGTACCCTTTGCTTATTAGTTGCTATGGTTTCTGATTAGTACGCACCCATTTCAGTTCCTATTAATTATCTATATTAATTGTCTAGTCTGTGTACTAGAGCCCTGAGTTTCTTCTGTTCATTGTCCGATGTTTGGAGGATTATATGCAGGAGTTCACTGACATCTGCCACCGAGCGACGTGCGATGACCTCACGCTCATGCAAGGTTTTTGGTGTGGGCTGGATGAGGACATTCACTTTTTTATGCCCAGAGGGGGATCTCTGTTGGAGTCTAACATAATACATCAACTTCGCTCTCTGGGTAAACGGATCGTCCTTGGAGATGAGAAATGTTGAAGAGGAGAACAGCACTACAGTCCAGCTTAACCAAACATCTATCATCACATCGCTCAGTCAAGATCCCAGCCAACCATCGCCTCGCCGCACGGAGCATTTGCCTGAGCCCACCGCAGATGGAGAGCCCGAGCCCGCCACGACACATGAGCCAGCGCAAGAGGAAGAAACTGAGCCCATTATCACCCTGGAGCTTGAGCCTCACAAAATGTCTCACCAGGTGCGTGAGCCAGAAACATTAACCATCACCACCTGCCTCAGACTTTCCAGTCACCAGCTCTGCCTAGGCGTGAGGATCCCCTGTCTCTGCCTCTAGCCTACGATTTCTGGATTCCGTCTCTACCCTCCGACACATTGGCTCTGCCTTGGCTCCTTGCACCCTCGTCTCCACCGAGGCCCATCATCCCACTGGCTCCACCAGGCTCCCTCATCCCTCCGGCTCCGCCTTGGTCAGTCGTTGACCTGCCTCCGCTACAGGATTCCACTCCTCTGGCTTCGCCTCATATCCTCCATCCCTCAGGATCCTTGTGGTTCCTCCAACTCCACCTTTGTCCTCAGTCGCTCCACCTTCTCCGCGGTTTTCCGGGTCCCTGCCTCCACCTCAGTCGTACGAACCGTCAGCTCCGCCTTGACCCTCCAGGCCTCCGGTGTCACCCTGGCTCTCTGTCTGCTCGGCTCCACTTGGGTTTCCACCTCCAGTGGCTCCATCTCCATCGCTTGTCCCCATGAGCTGTGTCCCAATGTGGAGTGTGCAGACTCCTGAGTGTACGGACTTTGAAGGCCACGCCTCCAAAGGGCACAAAGGACCCTCCAAAGTGCATGAGACGCTAGGCCTTACAAGATTTCTGATTGCGCCACCAGGTGTTCCCGATTGCCGCTCATGTCACATAGCAATGGTGCGAGAGGAGAGCTGCCATCCTGACAGGACAGGTGGAGCCAGAATTGCTCATTTTTTGTTTGTATGTTTTACGTCATAATGGAGGAGATGGTGATTAGCCAAGACTGAGGCCAGGTAAGTTACACTGGTTTGCTGCATCCTTAATTGCCGGATTACAACTTTAAATGCAGGTATTGACTTGGAGCTTACTTGAATAATGTAATGATACATATGAAAAACTACAAAATACACACACACACACACACATAGCAGTTCAAATGCTGACTGATATCTTACAAAGGTGCGATTTTATATAGTTTATTGTCTTGACCATGGTGATCATATGCAGACAGGTTTGCAACCCGGATTTTAGGCAGTTATGCATAAAAATAAAAGTGTGAATAAAAAAATAAATAAATCATTGTACAGCTCAATGTTCAGCGGCGGCTGTCACAGCTGAACAGTGCTCTGTACGACGGGTCCGAGTCCTTCAGATGTAGCCTTTGATATAGTTAGCAACAATTTGTTAATATTCTGACAAAATGTTGTTACTTTCATTTTCAAAATAATCAGAGGTCGACTGTAAGGAAGTACATTCGTTAAGTATACTCGTACAAATATGAAGTACTAAGTTTTATTCATTTTTTACTCACAGGACAGCAACACTACAAAAATATGGTATTTTACAACATGACGCATTGTTATAGATTAAACTACCCAACAGTATGAAGTAGGTACAACTAGTAGTACAACTTTACATTTAATAACATTGAACATATTCAGAAGTAAAATGCAACATACACATTAGTGCAACAGTAATATTAATGTCAAACCATCCTGACGAATAATTTTTTCAGAACAATACTGTATATCTTTAGTTTTACTCTCAATACCTTAGGTATATTAGAGTATGCAAGATAATACTTTTAATTAGAGGATAGTTCACCACAAATTTAATTCTGTCATCATTTACTCACCTCAAGTTGTTCCAGATTGGAATTTTCGTTTTTGGGTGAACTATCCCTTTAACTAAGGTTTTATATATGACTAGTAGATTTTCCCCAATGTGGTACTAAGTTACTAAAGGTAGTTTACTAAAGTATCTCAATATTTATTCTACCAATTACTTTGTCATAGCTCTAAGCTATTTCTCTTTTCCTTCTTTCCCTAAATCGGACTAGACCCCTGTACTGCAGGATAACGCTGAATGTGCCAGCACTGGACAGGTTTGTTAACGGTTTTCGGCTTAGCAGGGAGGCCCTGACAGTGTTGCTGGATCTTCTGAGAAGTGAACGGCAACACAGATGGATGCCACAATCCAGACCCTGGTGTTTCTCTTCTGTCAGCCAGTGGTACATCATACAGAGTGGTCTCAAGAGTGTTTGACATGCCTCGTTCCACTGTCCACCGCATTGTCCTCCGAGTCGCTGAGGAGGTGCTGGCCATTCGCCAAGAGATTCACCTCCTGAAGACCCCAGAACACATGGAGGCAGGGCTGGGCTCAAAACTGATGTTTTTTTTTTTTTGTGATGTTAAACCTAAGGTATGTTGTAAATAGTACTTTCAGTAATGTATAGAACTATTTGTTTAAATGTGTAAAAAAATATATTTACAGGACAAAAAAAAAAAACGTAAAGAAAAATGTTTTGTGTAAAAATTATAAGCTGCATTAAAAAAATTAATGTACATAATTACTTCTCTTTTATTTACACATGTGAATATGCAAAACAAAAATACAAAATGTACAGAAAGTACTCAGACTCATTTTCTAATAAATTACATTACAAAAATGAATACAACTTATTTCATTTTTAACTTACTTCACAAAAATAAACTACAGAAATTAGATTGTGACATTTTAAAAAAAGATGTTGAAAAATTGTAATGTACCCATTTGTCCCACTGTTTTCTCTTGCCTAATAGAGAATGGCTAATATATAATGTATTTGTTAAGCATTCTCTCCCTGCTCTCCTGTGCTCTTCTTTTCTCTGTCTCTCTCTGGAGTTTGATATCCTCCCTGAGTAGCTCCACCAGCTTCCACTCACTCCCTCACCTGTCCCAGGACACTTGAAATCCTAAGGCAGAGCAAATAAACCACGCCTGTTAACAACAACAGCACAATGAATTTCAGCAAAAATCTGTCAAATAACTTGCTTACTTTTTGTTTTTTAAGTCCTTCACCAGGAGGCTAATTTTCTCCAACTCTCAAACACTTATGAAAAAATATAAAGACAGGTTTGCAATCTTAACATTAGAAAATATGACACAGCAGCACATGCATACAAAACACTGAAGTGCTAAAGTTTGGCTAAAACATTTGTAGACATGACAGCACTACAAAAACACAACAAAGGGAAAGACTATTGCCTTATATAGTGGTTGTCTTATTGTTTGTGGGCTTTGTGTAAAAAAAACCCTGGCTTTTAACACTTTCGCTAGGTATTTGAGTAAATGAAAACACAATACTTACATTTCAATGTGAATTCCCCCACAGAACTGTCATCCTCCAAGTTCTTTGAATATAAATTCCATCGTCATCTGCACGCAAGTGATTCTGGGATATGGTAGGGTGCGAAGTGTCCATCAGATGTACACTTCATTTTCCTGGGAAATGGAGGGTGCATTTGAAGTCACTTTCGAAATACGTCAGCATTCGTTGCGCCTCGGTGACACAATCGGCCTTGGAATGCGGTCTTCGGAGGGTGCATTCTGAATTGGGACAGCTTACGTCGTGACACTGTGACGCAATCGCACTTCAAATGCACACTTCGGAGTCCGCACACTTCAGTTTGGGACAGCCTTCGTCACGCCCCTGTGACGCAATCGCACTTCGAATGTGCCCTCCAGAGTCTGCACACTCCACATTGGGACACAGCTATGGTGTCAATGAGGCCTTCTCCACCATGGCTCCTCCCTCACTCGACTCCACTTTGGGGCCTCGTCCTGTCTGGGTTTGGACCACCATCGGCTCCTATACTGTCATGGAGACGCACCTTGGCATTTTCCGCCATAAGTTTCTGTTGGGTCTGTTTTTCGGCGGTCCCACACTCTCCTCCAGAGCCCCGTCCCTACCAGTTTGAACTTGTTACAGCATGAGTTTGTGCCTTCTGGGAGGGGGCAGTACTGTCACAGTTATGTTCTGTATAGTTCAGTTTCTTTGTTATTGTCTTGTTTGCCTGTGTTCACTTTGCTTATTAGGTGGCTTGGTTCGGATAGAAGCACCTGTTTCAGTTCCTATTAATTATCTAGTCTGTGTATTTAAGCCCTGAGTTTCTTCTGTTCATTGTTCAGCCTCGTTTACAGTAATGTATAGTGTGTTGCTTTGTTTCCCATGTTTATTAAAACTCCTTGTGAACCTTTTTTGTGTTTTTTTTTTATTGTACTACACAGAAATGTGACAGAAGAAATGACACTATTAATGTTTATTCAGTAAAGCAAAGCAATGCATTCGGCTCATGGGGCATTATTTCATATTTTACAAAGAGTTGTTGAACGTTTTTGAAAAGCAGGATGATAGAGGTAGTGTGTGTTGTGTTTGCTGACATCAGGAGAAAAAGACCAAGAAAGCAAGAAAACCTAGAAACTCTTACTGAATGGGTAATTTACTAACCTGATCCTCCACTGACCCTGAATGAGAAACCAGGAGGTCTTGTGTTAAACAAACCAATGCCTTTGTGTGTGTGCATGTTATGAATGGTGAGGCTCTGATAGTGGTCTTGGCTTCAGGAAGTTTGGGGGAAGCCTGTCTCCGGACTTCACTTTGACCATGTCTCAATGGCACTCAGCAACACTGATAGACGCACTCGCTCACATCCGAGGAAAAACAAAGGAGTACAGAATCCAAGCTAAAGTCAACACCTTCTACACAGTATAGATAGACTTCAGGCAGCAAGGCCACTAAATTTCTGTCTAGCACAGTATGATCAAGCTACAAATTCTAAATGCTGCATATTTAATAAGCATAATGAACTAAAAGTATCTAACCTTTAACACACACACGTTTGCTTCGCTATCTTAGTGAGGACATTGCATAGACTTACATTGATTTTATATCAGGTCAATGCTATTTTCTATCACCTAACCCAACCCCTAACCCCTAAACTTACCCTTCACACAAACATGTGCAGAACACTAGATTTAAATGAAAGCATCTTTTGGCTGATATACTGTATAAGCTTTTTTAACTAGTGACTAATTGTGACTAGTTGACTTAACTAGTGACTTAACTAGGACCAGTAAAAAGTCCTCACTAGTGGTTTGTCAAGTCAAGTCACTTTTATTTATATAGCGCTTTTAACAATACAGATTGTGTCAAAGCAACTGAACAGCATTAATTAGGAAAATAGTGTGTCAATAAGTGACAATAGTAAACACTCAGTTTTCAGTTAAAGACAGTTCATCATTAAATTCAGTGATGTCAACATCCAGCTCAGTTGAAAGAATAATTTGCAATCAAGTTGACGATATCGCTGGAAGTTAAGTGTCCCCAACTAAGCAAGCCAGCGGCAAGAAACCAAAAACTCCATCGGTGACAGAATGGAGAAAAAACCTTGGGAGAAACCAGGCTCAGTCTGGGGGCCAGTTCTCTTCTGACCAGACGAACCAGCAGTACGGAAAAATCAATTTAAGACGTAATAAAACAGACGATGAACACTATTAACAGCAATTATTATATTATGCAATCAAACTTATAGCAAAATGTGGTAGTTCTGTATGTTGTTTCAGGGTTGGCATCATCTGAGGACCTCTGAGGGCTTGCATCATCTCTTCACAGGTGTTCTGGATCCAGACTGAAGCTTGTGTAAATCCTAGTTACATCCCGTGGCAAAAAACAGAGAAACAAATACAAACATAATTAGCGTTAAATAGGTTTGTCAAAGTATTTATAATACATTTGGACATTTGGTCCTCGCAAGTATAGTCAAAATAAGTACACACACAAATACACAAACACTTGTATATGTAGTTTACAGGAACTCTCCATAGGCTTAATGGATATTATACTGTATAAACTGTATTTTCTATCACCTTATATCACCAGTATAAAATTACTGCCATTTTTTATTTATTTAATTTTTTTTCCCTTTCTTTTAAAGCCATTCGATTTACAAAGACACAGGAAGTATTCTCATAAAGCATGTTTACATGTTTACCCATGTACCCATAAAAAACACAGTTTAGTATGTTTTTATTTATTTTTTCTTATTTTTTAAAGCCATTCGATTTACAAAGACACAGGAAGTGTCCTCATAAATCATGTTTAAGTTATATTGTCATTATACACATCTGTGTCCTGGGTGAAGTGCATGGTGAGGACAGTTCAAAACAGGCACCTAGGAGCAGGTCTAAGTCGTGCAAAGCTAGAAAAATCAATGAGAAGCAAAGAAGAGCCAGACTGAGGTTTGCAAATGACCATAAGGATTGGATTGTGGAAGACTGGAGTAAGGTCATCTTCTCTGATGACTCCCAATTTTCAGCTTTGTCCTGGTTGTCTAATGGTTAGATGGAGAAGGATCTGGTGAAGGATCGTGATGATCCGGGGGTGCTTCAGCATGGCACATTCGTCTTTGTGAAGGGCACATGAATCAAACCACGTACAATGTTGTCCTGGAAGAATATTTGCTTCCTTCTGCTCTGACAATATTCCCCAACTCTGCTGAGGATTGTTTTTTCCCAGCAGGACAATGCTCCATGCCACACAGCCAGGTCAATCAATGTGTGTATGGAGGACCGGCAGATCAAGACCCTGTAATGGCCAGCCCAATCTCCAGACCTGAACCCCATTTAAAACCTCTGGAATGTGATCAAGAGGAAGCTGATTGGTCACAAGCCATCAGACAAAGCCGGACTGTTTTCACAAGCCATCAGACAAAGCCGGAAATTTTTTTTTGCCAGGAGTGGCATAAAGTCACCCAACAGCAATATGAAAGACTGGAGGAGAGCATGCCAAGACACATGAAAGCTGTGATCGAAAATCAGGGTAATTCCACCAAATATTGTTTCTGAACTCTTCCTAAAAACAAAACATTAAGCTTAAACATTAGTGTTGTGTTGTTTAAAAATGAATACGAGCTTGTTTTCTTTGCATTATTTGAGGTCTGAAAACACTGTATTTTTTTTTTTTTGTAATGTTGTTTATTATTTATTTGGAATTTGGGAGAAATGTTGTCAGTAGTTTATAAAATAAAGCAAAAATGTTAAATTAAATTATTTGTATAAATTATAAATTAAAGTATAATTTAAATATTAAATTAGTTTTATGTTTTTTTTATAAAATGTGAACCCTTACTTTTATTATTTTTTATAAAAATAAAGGTACGCACAGATTGTTATTTATTTATTTATTTTTTTGGTCAAAAACAGCACTTAAAAGTTCAATTCAATTGAATATATTGAGTATGTAACTATTACACATGTCTTTAAGACTTGAGGACCAAACGATCAGTGACAGCAACACCGAGAATGAAGCTGGTGTCACGCGTCTTAAACCTTGCAATAAAACAGCAAAAATCAACAAAATTATTAAATACATCCATTAAGAGCATGCTCACAGCTGTTAAACAACAACAGAGAACAAAACAATGCTGATTAAGTGGATATTCACAATTGAGAAAAAAAATAAACTTAAATTAGCCTTCTGTCGGTGCGAATTACCGCTTATTCATGACACAGCTTAATTTTCTCAAAGTTAGCCTCTCAATAAGTAGCCTTTTGTTTCAGTTATTTGTAGGCATTGCTATGCAGTTATTAAAGAGATTGAGAGGAAGAGAGCGAGCGTGTTTTTTATTTTAGTCGCTTGCGTGTAAATGTCTTGTGTATGAGAGAGACAGAACGCACTGTCTACAGTGGTTTTTCAAACTGTTTAATGCCAAGGACCCACAAATATAATAATTTCCCTCTGGTCTGGTTTTATGGAGGTGCTAAAGATGAAGCTGTAATACTAACATTGGCGAAACAGATCTGGCAAATTACCCAGTGAGTATTTGTGTTTGCACTCTAGAGAGCATAAAAGGTTTCCATTTACAACGTGTTTTACTGCGTTTAGAGTTGAATCTACTTCATCCAGCGCTATTTGTTATATGTGTTCTTAAGTATCTCGATAGTGTTTGATTTACTGAGGGAGGAACACTTCATATGATTCATATGACTCAAAATAATGATTAATTCATAATTAGTGGCATGGCTAGTTCACTTGGCAGAAATACAGGACACACATCATAACTGCTGAAATATTTGCTGGGCAGACGGACAGGTCAGGCCAGTCGAAGCACTCATGGTCCACACAGTGCATACAGCCATACACCTGCAGGTGCCACGGATGTTAAAAATAAATGCTGTTCTTTTGAACTTAGAACCAGAATCAGAATGAGCTTTATTCGCCAAGTGTGTGCAAACACACAAGGAATTTTTTTTTTTTTTATGAGCTCTTGGTACAAACATACGTATATATACAATATATGACAATGAGAACAGAAAGAACATTTAAATAGGTAAGACTAAGGAAGAAAATAAATAATAATAATGATGTGGTATGCATCTGGAACCGAATATTTATGTACGGATTTGTGCATTATATACTGTATATACAGCTGTATAAATAAAATATGTATATGTATTTACATAATACTTGAGAAAGAGGCAATAATTAGTTATTTAAAAAATTAAATTACAGAAGACAGGTGGTAGTTTCTGTGTTAGCTGTTTAAGGTGGAAATGGCATGGTGGGAAATTTGTTTTTATGCCTATGTTCTAGTGCACAGAGATCTGTAGCATCTGTCTGAGGGGAGAAGTGCATACAGGTTGTGGCCGGGGTGTGAGGGGACTGTGATGATGTTACCTTCACGACTTATTTCTTCCCTCTGGAGTTGTACAAGTCCTGAAGGTTGGGCAGGTGCACCAATTGTCCTCTCAGCCGTCTTAACAGTCTGTTGCCGTCTTCTTATATCTGATTTGCTGGCTGACCCAAACCAGACTATTCTATTCATCAAAGAATCCTGAAAAATAAAAAATATATCAGTTTCCACAAAAACATAAATCAGCACAATTGTTTTCAAAATTGATAATAATCAGAAATTTTTCTTGAGCAGCAAATCTGCATATTAGAGTGATTTCTGAAGGATTGTGTGACACTGAAGACAGGAGTAATGCTGAAAATTCATCCTTGATAACAGGAATAAATTACATTTAACTGTGTCACATAGGAAACAGTTATTTGAAATCCTAACAATATTTCACAATGTTATTGTTTTTACTGTATTTTTGAACAGAAGAGTCGGTTTTAATGAAAAACATAAACAATTTTAGCAACTCCAAAACTTTGAAGAGTAAATATGTGTATACTATACATATATATACTGTATATATTGTGACGAGCGTCCCGAAGCTTCATCAGCGTCGCCCTGGAAACAAGCGAGGAGTACCTGGCCATCATCATCACAGGCTGATGGGTCACAGCTGCACCTCATCAGGCAGCGGCTACATAAACCACGTAAGCCTTGCCATCTAGGAGATTCCTCCATGAGACTGAACACTAACTCGCCCTCTCATTTTCCCCACAGAAAGCAGCATGTGACCGAACAGCCCCACAGGAGCACTGCACGGACACTCTGCACTGGGAAGACGGAAGAGAGACTCACGGCACCGGAGCACCTACTTGGACCTTTCTCACGAACACCCATCAACCCCAATAAATCCACCCTCCGGGGTATTGATTGAGATTTCTTGTCGTGTGATTCTTCACCCCGTTACC